>WJEZ01000098.1:0-48677 GCA_009869925.1 Thalassaphorura encarpata
AAGAATTTTATTTATCTTTGTTCATCCCTCACAACAAAGATATTTTTTTCTTCCTTATTTTACAATTTTCTTCTGTTTTTCCCTTCGTTTAACCACCAAGCCAAGGAATGAAGATTTTATGAGGAAGGGATTTTAGAGAGGAAAATAAAGTAAGGACGGGGGGTAAGTAAGGGCATGGGGCATTTTTCTATTCTACTTTTACTTCTAGTACTACGACTACGACTACTGTTCCTAGATCATCAATTATTCACATGTCAATTTGTCTTCTTCACAGACAAAGAAAGTAACAAGAGAAAGGTATACCCGGGTACGTAGGATCCAAAAACTCACCACCAAGGGAAAGTGGACCTTCTTCTTAGTTTTCCCAACACATGCATAGCATATGAACCATATCCAAACCTGAATGTAAAAATTCCTTTCACGTTCAACGCTCCTAATCTTACTTCCCACTTTTCCCGTCACTCAAATACAAGAAGATGCATTAAACTAGCCAAGCTACCCAAGGACCATGGCTGCTAGACAATTCTCTTCTTCTCTTGACTTTCTCAAATTGATGAATTAGTGAAAAGGAGCAGGATGAGAGTGGTTTTGGCTTTTCCTCTTTTAAAAATTTAAAATTCGTTTAGTACAAAACCCCAAGCGGTTCCAGTAGCTTTTAAATTTTCAACGATTATTGGTCCAAGACATATAAAAGTGAAATAATATTTTTTATATTAATTTAAAATACTGTAAAAAATTCGACAGCAGCATTGGAAATTTTTACTGACATGAATGTACAAAGTATAAAAAATAACTTATGAAAAAAATGTCGAGTCAGGCAGACACTTCAATTCAGTCAGTCAAACTTAATTTGTTATTTTTGGTATCGAGTGAATTCTGACTGCAACTGCAATCACTTGTTCAAATAAAAATCTGACAAAGTGTAGTGGACACTGTTAAAGTAAAATCGGAGTGACCCTAGAGGAGACAGAGATGATACTTGTCTCTACTCTACAGCCCCAAACTACATGCTCCTAGTATTTTCCGGGTAAGCAAGCACTTCTTTTTCTCCTCAAGACTAAAACAAAGCTGGGAACAAGTAAGTCAGAGTTAGACTTAGAAATACTACGTACGAGTCCGTAACTCACTTTTCGACAACTTTCACTTTTTCTTTTTCACGGGACTTTTTTTTTTGTTTTTGACTTAGTCGTCCATAAGAAGAGAGGAATAGAGGGAAGGGATTCTTATTGACATAAGAGTTAGAGTTAGAGAAAAACTGAAAAGTCAGTCTGTCATGTTTTCTTTTGTATATAGTGGAACACTTTCCACTCGAGAAAAGAAATCTACTCCTAGCAAAATTGAGATGACAGAATGATAGAGAAAACAATGTTTTACGGACGCACCTCCTCGGGCAAAGCTTTCACCATGCTAGGGCAATAGCTACAGAATTGGCATAGGCTAGGCTCTAAGCTTTCTGAGTTTAATATAATTGATTTTGTTCAAAACATTTTTTTATGACTTTTGCAAAGTGAATTTTTTTTGCATAACAAAGTTTTGTTCTTTTAACACGATAGGATCCTCTGGCAATGTAAATAAATTCAGACGAGACTTATTGACTCTCATTTTGCACAGGTCGTGCAGACTTTCAGCTTTTCTAATGAATGGTTTGCCATTTCAGTCCATAAAGCAATTAGACGTTCTAACGATCCAATCTCAATTATCTAATTACCGGTTAGCCCAAGTCAAATGAACTAAAACTCGCCAAATTGGGCAGTCCGCCTAACCTGGTTCAACGTAGTAGTAGGAAAATAAAAGCTGTTTTAAATTACAACTGGATTGAAATTTGAGCTTTGCATGCAATCCGATCAAATGAGATGGAATTTATACTTTAGGCTGTGTAGTCACAGGAATGCCAGATGAGATGAGAAAAGGAATCATAGTGAGAGGAGCTAAATGAGATATGAATCATCTCGTTGAATAATTTGAGAAAAGATGAAGTTTAAGCTTGAGCTTAGGTGCCATGGCTTAGTAAGGTACGTAGGCAGGAATGGAATATGAAACGGAAGTGTTAGTCCATGAGCTAAAATACTGCTCACCATTCGGAAGTTTTTCTCATAAATTTTCTTCACATGAAGTCTCATATATTCATCTTTATTTTCCCTTCACTATTACATGAAGGAACCGAGTACTTACTTTCACCCTAATACGTATGATGTCTGTGCATGCATGCATCGTACAATGAAAAAGCAAAAATGAAATTTTTAAAGCAGTGTGAATGGACTCTACATCATTTTTTTTTACGTAAAGAAAATTCTACTGCTGCTCCTGCAACAAGGGAACGTTTTGAGGTGCAAATCAATGTAGTGTTACTTGATAGCCCAAATATTTCCCTTGTGGATTGAGGAAACGAGAAATTATTCGTTCAAGTATATTTGCTGAGCTTAGACTAAGGCCATGAATGTGATCTGGATTGAAGAGATTTGATGTGGGGAAGGTCCTCATTCAACATAATATGTAATGGAGTAACATGCCGTTCTATTTAACTCAAGAAATAAGGCAAAGTGAGCGGAGAGTCCTTTCATCACGCCTCATATAATTCCTCTACAACTTCTAATAATAAACTGAAGAGATAAAGCACTTATGCCAGCCAACCCAAGTCAACTAGTCTAGTCTAAGGAGAAAGCATGGGGAAACAAAACTTTTCCCTAATGCCAATTTCCTAACTCTCATGTCACTCAAGTTCCTGCCTGCTCGAACTCAGCTCGGCATATCATCCAATCATCTCAAAATCACTCACGAATTATTTTATTTTAGTTTTTTTTTCTGCTGATCTATCATATTTGAGTCAAGGGGAAAGTCAAAGGGATGAGATGTGGAAGTAAAAAATATTCCAAGGGTTGAATGAACACAAATGTGAAGAAAGAACAAAAAGCAAAAAAGCTAAAGCGGCAGGCATGTACAAAATATTCTCATGAAATTCATTCGATTCGAAATCAAGGCAAGGCAAGGCAAGGCAGGCGGATGATTTTCTGGTTTGGTGGGGATCATAAATATCAAAGCATTTCGTGGGGGAAGCAAAGGACGACTACTACGTATAATGTCAACAAACATGTAGTTGTAATAAAATCTTGGACATAAAAATCGGGAAGGGGAAAAAGTATTTTGGTACAGCAACAAAAGACGATCTGTGTGCTCGCTCCATCAGATCAGAATTTAGTATAAAAAGTCATTTTAGGAGACTTTTTACTCAAAATCTATCAGAGTTTGAGCAGGTGGAAAAGTTTGGCTTAAGAATTTCGTTTATGCATGTAAATATGCACAAGCTAAGGCAAGGATAGAAATTATGGGCCACACTAAACTTTTACGAGGCTTCATTCCTCAGATTCATCAAAAATTCTACTGTAGTCAGAAGTAAGGCTTGGAAGATAGCTCGGATTTTATTTGTAAATTTCTTATTCAAACGACATGGTTTTAGTGGTTAGGGGAAATTTTTTATTATGCTTTTAGGAAGAATTGCTCAGAAATCACAGTTATTTCACCCCTCGATGATCCCTTGTTATGTGATACATAAAATTTGAAATTTGAAGGTATCAGCTGATAGCTAAACTGAAAATCCGGATTGAGCGTGGGTGACTTACAAATTGAAAGATGCTGTAGTTGAGCTCAGTTTTGTGTATTTTGTATTGAGTTGAGTCCACATTTATTTTACAAGGAGATTGAATCAAGTTATCTTTCACGTTTGACTGGAACCAGCGTCTAGCCTCTCAGGATTCCTTCATCTCGTTGCGAATTGCGAATAGAATTCCTTTCGACACAATCATTTCATGAGCTGAGCTTGAGCTAGATACAGTTAGACTAGATGGAATAAAGTCAAACATACGGACGAATGTAATTTGATTTGAGCTCAAGTTTGCTTAGCCTTGGCCACCACGTTGAGTCGACAAATAAATGAAATCTATCTCCTCCAACCTAATGACGAGAGCAAAATCCCTGATTTTGTGATTTCTGCCTCTTACCTGTATTGAATTACGAATCTAGTCAGTCAACCTAATATCATCAAACTGAAAGTTGATTCAAGGATTCAAAAACAACCCAAAGGGTTGCATGTCCTGAATTCCTAAACATTCCATGGGATTTTCAGTCAAAATTCAATCTAAGGTAACCACGGTGAAAATGTAAATCCACATGCTTTCACTTGAAAGGCTTTCATTTTGATTCGAAATTCTAATCAAATTGATCCAACCAAATGAGAAAAATCAATTTATAAGGAATTTAATTCACTATAAAGAAAATATGGGATTTTGATGTCGTTTTTAATTAATTAAGGTAAAAGTGAAAGTCTAGGCAATCACAATCACACCAATGGCAATTTGAAAGGATTCATGCATGGTCCTACCCCATAATTTATTATAAAAAGAAAAGTATTTGATATTTTATGAGCTGAGCTGAACAGATGGGAATACGGAACAGAAAGAGTATTTGTATTAATTACCCCCAACCCCGCATACTCTCATCTCTATTTTCCTTAGTGCCAAGGCAAAGCCAAAGGCATAAGTGCTTTGTCCCATTAGTTGCGTCAATCCAAAATGCATTCAAGATAGTCATGCACATTTGGGTCCCCAAAGACTTTTAGGGTTAATATCTTCCTGTTCCTTCCTCATTTGCACAAATGCATGCATATGAAATGATATGACTGACTAAAGTAACTCTAGGGAGAATAGACTATAGCAGCATCAGCGTAGCCACAGCTAAGTAATCGTAATGCTTATGATGGGATGTCACCATGAACCATCGTCGTCATGCACAATATCCTAAATGAACCCTTTCTCCAGATTTCCACTTGAGCAAAAGCACAAGCACAGCTGGTGAGCTGTGATTTGTAAACTTATGCTTCTTTCCACATTTGCATATTGTTGCTCCCCATGTCTTAGGAATATAAGGCTAATACGTACATATCCACCAAGTCATAGACAGGACAGCCATAGGGGTACTTTAGTTTTTCTGTGGTGAATTTCGGGTCAAAATTCCACATCATATTTGACCCAAGTATTGGGATATAGGTATTGTTACTGTGTACAGCATAGTGACTGACTATTATTATACATCACTTTCCTAAAACGAGTTTTTTTTTTCAGATGGTTAGTGGAATGCAAGTGCAACAAAGTCCAGGAGAGAAAGAGGGGAAGGAAAAAAGAAATGAGGGTTTGGAGAAAATGGTGAAAGGACTGGAAAAGACAGTGCATTAAAATGATTACTTCTCCTCTGTAGCAAGCAGCCCCAGCTCAAGCCCATTCACTCATCTTCCGCTATTCTTCACCGTTCACCCATGGCCACAGCTAGCACTAGAGCACTACGTTCTACATATGGCATTTGTCTACAATTCCATTCCATCCCATGTATCTTTCAAGAAAATAGATAAAAAAAATCTAATGCACTGCACTGACTTTGATACTTCATCGACTCCAGGCAGGCCAAACTTTCAAAAGAATTCTAACCGTCCAAATTTCCAGGTTGCTTTGCTTCTTGGAATAAATTCACAATATTCTTTCTTTTTTGATGAATAATGAGAACTGGATTCTTGCACCTTGCCCTCCCTTCTTTCTGGAGGTTGACCTACCATTCTCATTCTCTAAATTTGTTTTGACTCTCCTCAATCAAATTTGAATTGCCCATGCTGCATTTCCATTGACCTCTCAATTCCTTGTTTGCGTGAGGGAAAGAGTTATCTACAAACGCTAGCAAACTCTGGCCCTATTCATCCTCTTTTCTTCGTTCTTAAGAAGGAAAAAGAACAAATTTTCTTGGACTGACTTTTTCACTCCTTCGTCCAAAGAAATGTTGAGTAGCTAAGTGGAGAACACACGCTCATTTCTCATAACATGACACTCTCAGCTCAAATCATTCAAATTGACAGGTAGTGCATATGCCGGCAGTGGGTATAAACCAATCAAATCCAAAGGTTTATCCTATTCAGTAGATATCTTAATTAAGACCAGGTCAATTAAAATAGACAACGTGATTAAAAGCGATGCAATAGTATTGCTATGTTCTGAATTCTAGTCAAACAGATTAATTTAAGTAGACTACGACGCAAGTGAAGTGAGTAGAATAATGGATTGCCAAAAACCACGAGTGATTTAGTCGACTGTAGAAGAGTAATCTAAAAAAGTGAACTAGAAGAAGACTAAAAAGCTATTGAGAATAAATTGTATTATTGTTGTTGGATGTATTTTTTCTACCAAATGTGATAATAGAGGAAGGAGAGCTATTGCTCCATGAGGAGTTCATGTTCCACTTCCATCAATATCAGTTCCCCTCCTGGGGTTGCGTGTCAACTCACAGTTAAATCAAGCCATCACATTTTCCCTTACTTGACTTGATTCACTTTTACCCTCAAAGGAGCATTATTCCCAACTTTAATCGACATCAATGGACACATAATAATATTATTGCTTCTATCGCCTCTTCTCTAGTTTTAGCCTGAGTCTAGGGCAACAAGGCAAAAATTCACAAACGTTGTAGTCTGACCAAAAATTCCTAAAAAATAAATATTAACGACGAAAATCCAAACCATCAGATGACAAAATATGAATAATTAATTTTAAAACACAAAAAACAACGACAGGATTATGCAACATCATACCCGAAAGTTTATTTCATAAATTTCTTGCAACTCGTAACTGTCATAAGTAATAACCAAACACCTGCTTTGCTCTGCTCTGTTTTAGTTTTTACTTGTACTTTCCTTTGGGTGATGACAGACAGACAAACAAACAATATTTCTGTAATCATTTTTCCCCTGCTAAAATATTAATCGTACTATCATCATAATCTGCTTTGCTCTGTTTGGTCCTTAACTTGCAGCACTAAATGTTTTCTCTCGTTGATTTCAATATCAGGAAGAACTAATATTAATTTAAAATTACTATACTTATTTATATATCGTATCTGACAATGAAATTTAACAACTCAAATCGGAGACAAATACATATATATAAATTATGTCATACGTCGAACACAATGAGCAGATGAACTACAAAATAAAAAAATGGCTAATAATTATTTCTATTTGAAAGTGGATGTTTTTTTAATCTTTGTAAAACTATTTCACTGTGCAGAGCAATGTACAACAATTTACTGAATGTCTTAACTATGAGCAAAAAATTAGTATACGTTCGTTCGTTCTTACTGGGCTGGGATTCATTTTTTATTAAAAAGTAGAACAAAGAATTGAAAAAAAACTCAAAATACAAACTGGCCACTGTCTGGAATTAATTCAACAGGAATGCAAAGGTTTTACAGGAAAAAAGCCAACATTAGATAACAATTTATATTTTGATTAATTTAACAAGTCGGATATCCTGATTTCAAAATTTTGACAAGTGAACATGTAAAGCGAATAAATCAAGACAAACACAACGAGACGACGACAGTCACACAGATCAACAAACAGCAGCAAGGAGCTGAGCACCTTCCCTTCCTTCCTTCCTAGACAAATCCTTAAACTCTTAATATTATATTTACAAATTACAATTGCGATTGAATTCACGTACGTGTAAACATTGAATAATCTATTAGAATTAGATAGTCACCTAAACAATTGGCCAGTCATTGCCGCCTGCCTGTCCGTCCTTTCTTCATTCAAATCACAGTTAAACATTAACACAGCTGCCCCATTCAAATTTTATTTTGAAAGCTAGCTGTAGGATTAAGTACACAGTTGTACATTTAGCTCAAAGTTTGTGCTCAACTACGACAATCCCTTGTCGCGTCAAATGTTTAAACTCTAATCTCTAATAATATAATCCAGGATATTATAGTACCTACACTTTGTAAATTGGTTAAGAAAATCTAATAAGTCTGAAGCTCTCTCAACAAATAAAAAACTAAGCATGGCACGTCAAATGTAGTCTGGGTATGTATGATTTGGATTTGACACAACGTCGCAAATAACTTGCGGACAAAGACTCGAGTACAACATTGAAAAAAAAATCAGATCGATTTGCATATCAATTTGTGATGTCTGGCTTAAGGAAATTTTGGTCGCGGGGGAATATATCAGCGATAACACTTGCAAATTGTTTACAATTATTCAAAAACATCAATCAGCGTGTTGAAAACTGTAATTTGCCATATGGCACTGTTTGATTGTCACGCTTAAGTTCAAAACAGCACTCAGCCCATGAAAGCATTGAGAGTTAATCCTGTGTACTTTCCTTAATCACAAGTCAGATCATGATTGAACATTAGGTCAAAGGCATTTAGAACAAAAAGGTCAGAACAGAACTAAAATCATAAAATTTTAAAACACAACGGTTCTTAAAAATCCAAATCAAACAGTAGACAGTAAAATTATGTTAAAGAAAATAAGTACGTAAAAATCCTGAATTAGTTCATAAAATTCAAATTGAAATAATCTATGATTTAAATAAAATAAAAAATGAGCTGATCGTCAAGTACCACCAAACCAACAGCTAATTTTTAGTTTTAGGAATAGTCATCGTTTAAGTAAATATGCATTCAGAAAGTGTATTTAGATTTTAGTTTGCTTGAAGAGCGGAGCGAAGTTACTGAAGCGATTCAACGTAGTTTTCGGGGATCAGACCCGTTTTTCCCCTGAGCGTTCCTTCAAGCCATCCAGGTTCACATGAGGGTCGAACTGCAATAACGCATCAAGTTTACAAATTAGAATGAACAGGAAATAAACACTATAGTACACTAATTTTACCATTTGTGATAATCTCGTTGGGCTCAAAAGACAATTCTCCGTCATGCTCTCCGGTACAAGCGTAAAGTGTCCGAGCACATTTCCTGCAAGAACCAAATTATAAATCAATATCAAAACATCAAAGGTAACTCAAATTTCGAATTGACTAATTTATATTAAACTTACACATTATACTCAAACTTTGTCCCACCAGCCGGTCCAATCATAAGACCTTTTGCTAGTCCTATAATTTAATAAGAAAATTTCAAATATCTTCACTTTATGGGAAACAACCAAAACTAATTTGTTAGATATTGTAATATCAACTCACGAGAAATTGTTGCATTGTCCTTTCCATTAATCAGATGATGCTCTGGTGGGGGCTGATACGGAGGAGGCTGGGGTGGATGGCCAAACGTCGCTGGGGGATGCCCTGGCCAGGACGCAACTGATTCACTAGAACTGCTACTATTTGAAGTCGCTCGGTCAGCTAGAAATCAGAATATCTTGATTAAGTTTCCATTTCACACTTATAACAATTTAATAATTATTTTAATCATACCTGTGTTATTTAGAAAGGGTTGCGAATAACTTGTATTTTTACTATCTCCTAATCCACCAGATACACGATTACTCTTAACAGGGTTCTGAGAAGGGGTACGGTCTTTTTCAAGGACAGAAGGATGCGACCCCATATACCCTAAGGGGTGAGGTTCGCCCGTGCTTTGATTTGAGGAACTAGAATGCGAACTGGAATGTAACGAATTAACAGTAGCAGTCGAAAGGTGGATTCCAAGAGGAATGGGGACCAATGGATTGTAAGAGGCGGGAAGAGTGTCCCATGAGGAACGCATCGTTCCAGGAGAATCAATTTGAACGGGTTTTGGACCGTTATTGTACGAAGTGACTACCGTCTGCAAAAAACAAATGTCAGACGTAAAATAATTTCTTTCAAATTGTAAATTTTAAGATCTTACATGTTTAATGGGGCTCGATTGTCTATGGTTAGGCACATTGGTTTTAGACGTTGAGTTTTCTTTCGCGTGTTCACTAGGTGGTGGTTTAGACTTGAAGATCTGTAAGGTAAAAAATAAAATGTGCTGATTCTGGCGAAAATATAAAGCTAGAGTATTCGAGCATGAGCAACAATACCTTGTCATAATTATCAATGAGGATTTCCACTACGACATTGCAAAACTTAATGTCCATAATGGCAGCGACTGTCTCTTCTTCCGGTCTGAGGAGTGTAGGGCCAAAACAAACTCCCAAATTACTCACAGTCATTTTGTTTTTTTCAGACTTGGCTGAAATACTGTAAGAACGAAAATTTCAATTTAGATACTCCAAATAAAACAGTTAAGGATGCTTTGGATATCCAAGTATTGTTACCTCTGCAAGTGAGCAATAAGCAGATCTAGGATTTTGAAATTCGCTGACGGAATCCGATGTACAAGTGTATGTACGTCGGAAACTCTTTGTACTCTTGAGTCTTGCTCTACAAATTGAAAACAATTCGTGGATTTAGTTTTAAACTTCAACTTGAATAATTTTAAAATTGCAAAACCATAAAACAAAACTTACTCGCTGCGGCAATGAAGGCTTCGTGAAACCGGAACGTCATGAGTGGCTCAGGTAGGTTGCGAAAATAAGTCTTAAGAGCACTCGTAATCGTTTTAGTTTCCCACTCGCATCTGTCCGACAGACTTAGTTTCTCAGACTTTCGGCGATCCAATGCTAAACTCAAAAGTTTTGATACTTTTGAGCTAACGCCTACTAGCCGATACAGTCCTTGTTCCTCTAAGCCTCTTGCTTCAAGCTCTGCAATGCATTGTTGGACAAATCCAAATCCAACATCATCCAAAATTGTTTCCTCTGATTTTGACACTTTTCCAGGTTGCCCATAAGTCTGTAACACATAAACAATGAAAAATATAAAACCAGACCAAGGAAGTACAGTTCTTATGTACAAAAAGTTCGGACTATAAGAAATTTCTCAGACTAACTTGCCGTCTTCAAAAAGTAAAATAACCCACCAAATTAAAAACCAGACAACAATGAGACATTAAATCCCACTCCAACACTATTCAACGTCACAGATTAAAAATTAGTGCGAATGCAAACTTACTGGTTCCCGTCCATCCATCGCATCTAGCCACAGACGACGGTCTTCTTCTGACAAGGCTTGCAGTGTGTACACAACACCTTGCCGATTCTCAGCTGTAATGTCAAAGCAAAATCTCTTCTCAATCGAATCTGACATACGCCGAGTACATGATTTGAGAGTAATTTCATCTGTGCCGGTCTGCATGAATCATAAAACCAAATATTAGTCACCAATTCTTCAACGTTCTATTGTTTAGATAAATTTTTAAATAAATAAACTCACAATTTTGCCAGACATTTGATTATACGCAATCATCGAGAATCTTCTTGTGCTTTTTTCGTACATGCAGTAGTATTTAATCCAAGCAGTCCCCAAAGCCTCTGAAATAAATTATAAATAAAAAAACGGTTTAATTTCACACATCGCAATCCCACTACTTGGTTGGATTAATCTATCTTATAAAACTAGGACAAAGCGAAGGCACAGTAGAAGGGTATTCAGTCCCAGGGAGCTCAAGATATTCAGAGACACAATTAGCTATGCTTTCGTGCTTAGCACATTAGCTCTCCCTAATTACTTGAACTACACGCGAGGTACTTGAGGAATTCCAAGAAGGGTACATACAGAAACACGTAAAGTTTTCCTCAAGGGTCCAATTTTTAACTCTTTCACTCAGTCAAAAAGCTAAACCGAAACCAGAGTTGAGAGTAGAATGAAATAAAGGATTACTTACTTTTTTCCATCAAGAACAAGTATCCCTGGCGCGTATACATCTTGTCTAGGCTCCCGGGATCCTTCTGAAATTTGATACAAAAAAATGCAGTCACATTATATGGGTCTGTAAACAACATACCGATCCAAATCACTCACTAAAATATTTAGAAAAAAAAAACTCACGGATTTTCTAATTTCCAGCATTTTGTTCATCAATATTTTCGTTTGATCACGAGTCGTCTCAAAGTTTTCACGTGTCTGCAAAAATAAATAAAAAACATTTCATTAGCCAAAGAATTTTCAAAGTCTTAGAGCAGGGAAAATCGCCGCATGCAATATGCAATTCTCTGCATGGGAAAGAACCTAACCAGACCAAACAATTCATGTTTGACAGGAAACGGATACGGAAAGGTGTTGGCCATGTGAATTCTCACAAAGAGAGTTGTTTGTGAGGGATTTACTATGTGACCTTAAAAATTAGTATGTTTTGTGCAGGTGTGCGTGGACGTAAATCCACTCAATATACACTAAAGCCCGGCTCGCGTAGTACACAAGCAAAGCGCGTGTAATTCACAATAGAAAAACGTTCTTACATTTTGAATCTTCTTTTGAAGATCAATCATATAAGGTTTGCAATCTGTCGCAACTTCGTGGCCTTGGTGGTAAAATGTCAACCAACTGTACATAAATCCAAGTAACTATTGGAAATGAAAAACAAAAAGAACTTAATTAATAAATTTGAAAATTCAGAGATTTGACTCAAAATTTAAAAGGTACTATGAAATTGAACTCACCGTTTCTACGAATTCGTATTTTTTACACTCTTGGACCTCTTGGAGTAAGAAGACATATTTGAGACTTGCTTGACAGAAATGTCTCTGCTCCATTTCGAGGGATGCATCGGCCTGAAAGCATAATAACAAAGAAATTTTGTCAGATTTAATAACTAGCATTAACATGACAACCACCAATTTGATCGGAATTTCCATTTGAAGAATTGCATTGAAACAGACTACAATGAGCTTAGCCCTCTGTATAATAAAATCACATCATTAATTGACAATCATCTGTAAAAAACGAATCTAACCCGATTTTATTGATTTTATTTCGTGCAGTGAAAATCCGAATTTAGATTAACTCATTTGGTTTCAGTAAAATCAATATTGCCCTTGAGTTTGGCTATAGAAAGAAGGCGACATTTTAACATGCACCATGGGAAAGCACTGATTGAGGCCGAGGCCTCCATACGGTTTCTGAGTAGAAAATGCAAAATGGAAGGAGAAAGTACATTTGCTTCTTCCAGAGTCCAGAGAAAGCTAGCAAAAAATATTTCTGTATGTCTGGTGACCTCGTAAGGTCATCCAATTTATTCTTCATGCAAATTCAATTAAATGCGAATTCCAACAAATGATATTGCAATTTCCTTTCCTGCTCTGTGAGAAATATTGGAAAAAGCAACCATATGCCAGCTCAGCTGAGAAACCAAGCATTGATTTTTGATCAATTATACCAATTTGGTTTCCCAATAAACTCAAGGACAATGCAAATTTAAGGTGAACTGACATTTGTATTCTCTATCTCCATATACTTTATGTCAGCTTAAAAAATATTACAGCTAGCGAAATCCACAAATCTTAAACTCTCAAATGTTCTATTTTCTTGAACAATTCAGGAATGCAAGATTGACTCCTTTGTTCATTTCATCTTGAACAAATTAGTTTAATTTAAGAGCATACATACATGCCACTAGGCAAGACACGGAATCTGGTCTATAAAATAACAAAATCAGCTGCCACTCGGACCAACGATCGTTAATTTCCCAATAGAACAACCTTTTGACTTTAATGAGTCAACTTGCACTGCAGTCCTCCTTGTCTTTGTCTTTGGATGAAAGTAATCGTGGCAGTTTATTCTGTCAAATGCAACGACCCAATCCACTGTCTTAGTACACTGAGAAAGGGCGACTAAAGAATTTTAAGTGGGCTCTCTGGCATCCGTGTCATGTAATACAATTTGCATAATACATCAATCCGGCACTAATGTTTTTGTATTAAAGTAAACAATCCCTCCCTCCTTAGGTTTAGTTAAGCCATTAGTAGAGACAGAATGCCAGATTTACGTAATATGCAACAAGAAATATTTTTAGAAGCTTAGGCTCTATACTAAATGTCGAATCCAAAATGTTTGAAAGAAATCCAAGTACTTTAGGTCAATGTTGATAATCGGTTGATGCATTGGAGAAAGAAGCATGCTTGGCTGACACAAAAATATTCATCCACTTTTGGTAAACCCTTTTGCAAAATGAACGGAGAGACTCCGCCTTTAATTGTCAACACATATTAGGTCGAAGCACAGCATCATTATTGTAATTGCAATTCCAGGAGAGCGTTTAATTTATGCAAGAAAAGAAGGAAAAGAAGAATGTGCCACTCCTTCACAACAATGTCATTGTTATTTGGAACAGGTGGGAAAGGATAAACACATTTTGATGCCTTCCTCCCTCATTATTGTCTTTCTCCATTAGGTTTTACCCATTGACACTTCACATTCACATGTCAGAGTCAAGCTGACAATTCCTAAAAAGAATAAATCCCTAACCCACCCACGGCCATCTCTGAATGTATTATCTCTATTAGCCCATGTGTTCACTCAATCAAATCAAAACCAAAAAACATCACACAAATTCCGACACCTTTGAAAAACCAAACCTCAATTCATTGTCAATGTCACTGCCGCCCCTTATGTCACGCTTCTGAGCATATGGTGCAAGAGAAACAACGTACTAGGACCGATATCGAAGTTTTGAATAACAGAATGCAATCCTTTCACTCGAGATAAAAATAAAAGTGAAATTTTTAATTTATTACAAGAGAGGGGAAACTTGATAGTTTTTTGATTTAACTAGGTAGTAGGTTAAGTAGGTAATAAGGGAGAATATTAGGACAGATTGCGAGAGGAAAGGGTATGGCATGCGTATGGCCTTCAGGATTGTCTCCTAGGGCAGGAATACAAAAAGGGTTGAACCAAGACCAGTAAGACTTGTCCTCCTGACTATCGATTCATTCTTGGCTCTCTCATTGCGCAAACACCTATTCTTGAAACATATGAATGAAATGCACTTTCTATATCAATACACACAATCTTCCGTCCAGACGTTCATGTGACTTTCTACCACCGAATCGGACCAAAAAACTCTAGGGAAACCTCCAGTCCTAGTCATGCCCTTGCCCGCCCACACAAATTCAAGAAAAAGTCGGGAAAGCCAAGGAAAACACATGGAGACTAGAGAGAACTGATCAACTTTAGTTCTTTTCTGTTTTTCACAGAATCGAATGTTTCTGAAAATTAAGACACCGTAACCCATTCGTAAAAATTCATAGAAATGAGTGAAATAAATTTTACGTTTCTCCAGAGAGAAAGTTTCCAACTATTAACTGGTGAAAGTTCGCAACGCAAAAATAATGGCGGGAAAATTGTCTTACCTCTTGAAGTATCGTATCCTGCTTCTTAGTTGACAAATTAAGGTAACGTTCCTGACTCTGGCAGAATTTGGCCGTCTGTTTATCAAACTTCTTTTTTCCTTCCTGCAGGTAAAAAAAAGAAAAATAAGAAGGAGAAAACCCATTGACTACAATGCAAGTATTACATTAATATTTATAATTATGATGAATAAATTATACATTTATATTCAATTATATTATTATACCTTGACATCCCCAATCTTTTTCTTCCTAAAGTCATCCAATGGCTTTACAAACTGGTCATTTGCCTTCTCCAACTAAAAGAATAAACAAAACAAAATATGAATTAGACACACGTACAAATAGAAGACCATTAATCATTTTTGTTATCTTAAAAAGATTGAAGGATTCCATTACCTACTTTTCTACATTAGCCCTGTGTTCCTAGGCAAAAATAATTATTTTAGTCCGTCAAAGTCACTTTTGAACTAGAATTAATGTAGTAATCTCCACTCTAATATCTATGTAACAAAAACTGACCGTACCACAAGTTGTAAATTGAAATGAAGGATGAGATCTTAAAAGCAAAGTGAAGCTAAAATATAAAAAATCAAAAGTGTCAGCCTACATTATTGCGAAATTTAAAAGCTTCCAATCGGAAACAACAGATTAGTTCAATCTCATATAATACCATCATTATCTTAAACTTGACGTTTAATTCAAAACAAATCAGTTCACTCTCTGTCAGAGCGATTCAATGAAAGCAGAAAATGACTCAACACTTAGAAATGACGAGTCGCATTAAAATTTTCAGATAAGCTCAAAAAAAGTTCACATGGTATGTGTAAAATTAAAGTGTCAATCCTTCAGGTCACAGCTATTACTGAGAATAAGTCAAATGGGGACCTAGGTAAATATTAAACATAAAACGTACTGATGGGGTAAAACGTGAAATATTCCATTACAAATAAAATGACAATTAAGAATAAATATTTAAATAATACTGATGTCAGATGACATTCTCAAGGGACAACACCGGTTGGACCACTCTTGAGAAATCAATACATAATCACTACGTAATAAAATAGAAAAGAAAGTTCGAGTTCCTCTTGATTAGAAACCTGACATTCTTATTGAGCCACGTGCGAGGAGAAGTGTCACGCATAACCACGATTTTTTTACTTTTGAATTTTGAGTTCGATATCTTCGAAATGTCTACGTTTTAAGCATCTTCCAAATCTTTTTCTGAATTTAGTCCCGTTAATTCATAAACATCACCCAGTGTTTAATACAAAATCTTTATGCCAAACACAGATAGTCGAATTAAAAGTGTGTTAATTTTTAATATGATAGCAAAGTAAAGAAACCTGGGGTGAGTCTGTTGGATTCACTCGTGACTCGTAATAAATTATATGACTCTGTTGTAGTATCAAGGCATCACAACCATATGACTTTTAGAATATAATATGTTATGCCACCCTGCTCTCGTTCCTTGCTTCCATCCTCCGTCCAATCCTTTTCTTCTCGCATATCGCAGTTGTAGTCAAAGTAAGACGATTTTCGCATAAATTATCGACTATCATTCACCTCATCCTGGTTCTTCCATTCATTTACAACAATTCAATCCAACCATCCATAATTTTAAAACTAATTACTATTTTCTTTCGTAAAAATCAAATTTGAATTTGTCATGGGTTAAAGAAATTAAAATGAAAAATCAAAGACTTCCACACCCATGAACAATTAAAAATATGTTCATGGGCTTTTAGTCCAGTTTTCGGCTACAAAGGCATGTGAATATTGCCCTATGGTGTTGGTTTATGTTGTGAGTGAATGAAACAATAAAATTCATTGTGACTGCTAGGCAGTCAGTCAGTGAGTCAAAAAGGATGTTAAGTTGGACTACAACTACAATGTAATGTTTGAAATGCTCTCAACTCGTTGTTATTCAGTCAAACTCAAGGCTTGTCTTGAATCTTGCATACGAGGAGCCATGTCCCTTTCAGAAAATGAGACTGAGACAACGATGATGAGGACGACCCGGTTTATTCAAAGAGTTCCGTTACTTTTCTCTCCTCAGCATCCCCATTCCACCCTTTCGTGTGAGTCTGTCATGAATTCATTGCCACTCTAACGTTAGTTCTACGGAACCTTAACGTAACGTAACGTAGTGTACCTGCCTACCTCCTCAAAGGAAATGAAATGAACAACCAACAGACACTTTGCACACAAAAAATTTAAAGGGAAATTATCTTACAGAAAAGTAGGAAAAAAGATTCCCGGTTGCTGCTACAGAGCAGACATGATGGCAAACAAAAATTCTTAGAACTTGTAGCGATGAGCAAAAGGATCGCAGAGGCATTATTTTAAAAAGAACACGCAAAATGCGAAATCATCCAAACAACGCAGCGAAGCATGCAAACCAAATCAAACTAAAGGCAGGTAGGGATGTCATACCTACATCAGAGTTTGGCGTTTTTGGCAAGTGCCGAATTCGTCACTTGACAGCAGCAGCCAGCACGTGGAAAGTGCAAGGCAAGGCACAAACAATGCAAAAGTCAAGTCAATCCATCCATGATTGAAAACTCGTGTGCTTCCACAAAAGCCTCACTGTCTCTCTTACTCTTTCATTATATTCCAAACAAGGGGAATAAGGAGAGAAAAATAAGAAATCGAAAAAGATAGACAACAACAGCTGATTTTCAATACTTGCCATCCGCTCACTCAATTTACACATAATGGCAGGTGGACTTGACTTGACAGCTCTACGCCAACAACTGTTGTCCTTTTTTATATTAATTGTGAATTTTGGTTAGCATTAGTATACAAAAAAAAATCCAATTATACAGTAATTTTGTTGAAAACGAATTAGAAAGCTTTTTAGAGAACTTAATTTCTTCCAAATTTTCATACCATACAGAACGCTTAAAATGCTGAAATAAGAAAATTCTATTGGGAAAAATATAATTGATTAATTAATTATTTAATAATTTTCTTACCATTCTGTCCCTTTCATCCTCCATGGAAGATATAAGCTTTCCGAATTCTTGTAGTGACTTTGATATTAGCAATTCATCATCTGTCTGATCGCTTCCTATGCATTCAAAATGGAAGTTCTCTAAGGAGGCAGCCAAAGCACGTTGGGCCCTTGAGAGCACTGCAAAAAATCAAACAATGACAGAACAATTACAATCAAACCCTTTTATGAGACCACTGACGAGTTAAAACTACTTCAATGCTATGCAGAAATAATCATAATGTATAAAAAAACTGATTACTATCTGCTCGCCTCTGTTCTGCACAATTTACAATTTATCAATCTAAAGTACCTTCTACCTTCCTGACTTGGCTTGGGTTGAGTTTTAAATATAAATTGACACTAATATCTTTCTCATCAACCACACAATGTAAATCGTGAATGAGCTCACGCGCTTCCGATTTCTTGACCGTTGACACGATCCAATTTCATTCTTCCTTCTAACACTCCCTTCAACCTATCTTGACAAAAAAGGAATTTTTCAAATCTCATGATCAACTTTCTGAATTCATCCCTTCGCACTCCACTGTACTCCCTTCCTTTTGTCGTGAGTTAAAAAGAACAGTACACTTGCAAATGCATGCACTTCATTCCCATTACCCACGATTCCATTTCGAGTTCAAGTTCAACGCAACTCATAAATCCTATTCAATTACACCATGGGAATTTTTATTCTCTTCATTTTGCCTCTGCCTTCCTTTGCTTTGCATTCAGAAGGAAACCAGAGATGCTTTATCGTTTTATTAACTCCCATTGCAATCTTGGAGCCATTACCCATCCATATGCGAGGGAATACAACCCACTACCACTACTACTACAACTTATTACGAGTGAGGACGATTCCATTATCTAATCTTCATATTTCATTGTCATGTTTACATCCACTATCAAGTTTAAAGATAAAGTCATAAAAATGAACTTCAAATGGGGTGTTTCTTTTCTGAAACCAACTTGTAGGCGAGAGATATGCTTAGTCCGAAACAAATTTTTACAACTGTTTCTCCTTCGTAATTTTATGTCGCATAATGTGCTTACCCGACATCGTAATTTTCACCACCCTGAATAACGTTTGATTCTTTAATAAGAAACTTCGTTTCTACTACCGGGGTCATACGTCCCAAAATTTAAACCCATTAAGAAAGCTTTTAAAATCCTATCGAGACATTGCAATAAATTCCTACAAATCAGACGAGTGCCCAAGAAAGTAAAGAGCACTCAAAGATTTGCCGATGCACTTTACATTTCTGTGGGTTTTCACACGTCTACCGTCCATAGCTAACCAATACCAATACCTCAGTTCACTCACTTTCTTTCTAAACGTGGGAATCTCTTGCGGTGTAGTACATCCCAGCGCATCCTTTCATTTCAATTCCCATAGGGAAGGGAATTCAAGTTAACTGAGATTCATTGGAAATATAGAGGAGACGAAACCTCCTTGCATTTCCTCATACTTCCTTCCTTTTCTCAACAAAGGATAGTATAATGCACCCATTCATTTTCAATAGAAATAAAACTACCGGTTGAATAGAGTCGGGAGTCTCACACACATACAGTCTGGTATAATAGAATATAATACCAAATACCATTTCATCTCTCTGGGCTTTCAGCAACTCATAAATTTTCATTTGATCTCTTAATCCCTCCCAGTTTTTCTCCATTAAACAAATTCAACCACTGCTCAAATTTTAAAAATAGATTGGAGACCATACGCCCAGGAATGTTCACATTGTGTGTTAAATATTTTCACTTTTCTTGTAAAAAAAACGAATTTTGAACAATTTTGAACCATTGACATTAGCAGGAATCATAAACAACAGCTAAATGCTTTAAAACATAAAGTAAGGAACTTGACGTGGATCTGGGAATGTAGCCATGCGGGTTAAACAAGCATACCGTGTAAAACCCTCTGCCCTGAAATTACATAGAGAAAAACCAAGTCTGTGAAACAAATTGTAGAGCTGCTGCTGCTGCAGTATAGTATTATTGCGGTCGTAAGGCTGGAAACCCGTAAACAAGACAATAAATTAGTAGTACTAAACTTGGGATATTTGTCAAAGTAAACTGCAAATTATGGGAAAACGGGTGAGGTGAAGTTCGGAGGATTGTTACTCTATTTTTATTGGTATTTCTATTACTACCCTTCAATATAGTCAGTCAGACTTTACGTTTTGACTACCACCACTACCACAATTACAATATTCAAGCAAAAATGGTTAAAACCAAAGCAATTATTTTTGAATTACACAAAAACATGAACTGTACATGCCCCCAAAACGTATTAACTTTTTAATCTCAAGAGACAAAATAATAATTCCAAATTCGTGCGTCTTTGCCAAAAAACGCAACAACACAGGTAGTGCATAGCAGTTGCAAATAATGAACCACCACGAACGGACCAGGGGCACCGGTGCTCATACTCTTGTCTGTGCCTAACAAAATTCGTTTCACCCTACTACACTCCACTCGGATTGTTTTGAACTCCACCCTTCCTTGTCAAGTCAAATCTTATGCTGACGGCTTAGTCTTCATGACAGTGCAATTATTTTGAAATTAACTTTAAAAAAGTGTTCGTAAATTTTCAGCGGTAGCGAGCCAAGAAAACGTCAACTTTTCATTGCTAATTCATTTTCATCTCAAAAAACAAAGCAAAATAAAAATCCCTAAGGTGATTTATTAGAACTCCTGAAATCAAGATGAGTGTGTAAATACAATTATAATTACAATGGTGGGCATAAGTCCAAAGCACGATGAACAATTGTCTATGATTATTATGTACATAAGAAAATAAGTGCAGTTAGGCAAACGGTGGAACTGAGGACTCAGACTCACCTTATCATTTAGTCGAAGGAGTTTTAGTATGCCGACAACACAACACGGAAAGATTTCTGCGCTACTCGAAAGCAGCCAAAAGGATTATTACCCTCTGAAAACCTTGAATTAAATTCACTGCACTGCATTACATTTGTGCTAATAGATGTGAATAAAATTCCCGAACGATTATCGAAGGCCAAAGGCCATGTACTCACAATGATAATTTCAAACTGATCAGACCTCCAAAAAACTATACCAGTCTTGTTCAGTACCCAGTACCCGAAATTTCGTTATCAGTAGAACGCATTATTCGAAATATACAAACCAACGGAACATTCTGTAATCGCCAATTTCAACACAAGCAGAAACCGCAGAGAACAGAGGAGTCTTTGTTTCATTTTGAACTGTTCTTTGTTCAAATTGTTTACCTTCTGGCAGATCTGTCAATTATTTGTCAATCCTTGCCTCCCTGACTCGGATCCCAGTAATTAAAAACAAGAGAATAACATTACAAATGTATGCCAGAACAGACATACATATTTGCTTGGCATTTCCTCACATTCACATGTTGAACATGAACTATTTCCTCTAGCAATATTCTGCTACCATTTCCTTCCTCGTTACTATTTTCATCTCAGCCTAGCTAACAGTCTCAATAAAACTCCCAAATCAATATTATTTTAAGAATTGCAAGAGGGTAGTTTTCTGTAACTCTGATTAGTCGTGGTTAGCATTAGAGCTCATTTCAACATCTCGTTTCTTCGCAAAATGACTCACAATGATAAGACTTGCTTCGTGCTAGTGACATCACATACGACGAAGCCATTCGTACAAGAATAAACAAAACTAGGAACTATTTATAATCAGCCAACCTAAAATTCCCCACTGGTGAAAATCTACAACTTTAACTTGCACTAACTGTCCAATTCCTAAAAATAATGATTCTACTGTGCATTGTACAAATGTCAAAAAGTAAAAGGGCAAAAGCCAAGCAGGCTTGTCTACTGGACAAAATACAGGCATCACAAAAAATGTTTCTTGTCAATTAGAGTTCAAATCTGGCTAACTGTTCACGGGGCACATGTGGAATTCCACGCCCAGAAGATCGAATGCCACACGAGTTGAGTATTAGGTGATGCTGATAGTGGCAAACCCGGACAGGTTTGTTCAAACAAGAAACTAACTCGCCTTTACGTTTAACATTAACAAACTCATTCAAGTGAGTGAACACAGACCCCCCGTCAACGTGATCTAAATTTAAATGCACTAACTCTAACTAGACAAGCAAATCCAATGACACTGTCTGCCAAACATTTTAGGAAACGATTTAGCCTTTAAGCAAGTCAAACCAACCTGGTCGGTCTGGCTTCTGCCTTTACTCTTCATTCATTCAACTTTAGCCCATTAGCCAAGGCATGCATACGCAATGAGGGCGTGGCACTCATTTTGTGCTGTAGTAATTTGTAATTGAGCACTGCCTTGGCGTTGACGGAAGTGCAATGCACCACAACAAAGTTTTTTGACCATGATACAAGTAAAGGGTCATTTACGCATGCAGTTTATGTCATGGTATTTACTTCTGACGAATTCAAATAAAATTGCTCAATCTGAAAGAAATCCGGAAATCTCAATTTGACTTAATATCAAATATTTCTGTCAAACAGTGTACCAAATCAATATCACAACAAAATAATACTTTACCAATGTATCTTCACTAACCCGGTATAAAGAATTCAATCTTACAATTACAAACTATTGAGAGGTCATAATAAAGGTAAATTGGTTTACGATCAAGACATGTATTGCCAATTATTTTGCATATGGGATTAGAAGTACCACCACTTTTGGCAAAATGAGAAATAAATACAGCTAATAAATTTATCTTGGCTTAATCGTGCAATCCTAATACGTAATAGTATACTTCAGATCTTGAAGATATGAGAGAAGTATACTCATATAGTGTACTGTACGTACTGCACTTCTCATGTAAAACAATAGGACTCAAATCACAAATGTTATACTGACGGGAGTTAAAGTTAAATGTTGACATTCAAGTCAAGCCAGTCCAACCAGGCAGGCTGGCAATCCAATCCACTGACTAAAATTCCATCCACGCACTCACACACCTCTCAAACGTTTAACAACCTAGCGCCGTCCATGGCCAACCTAAGCTAAGCTCCGACGTATGTTATTTCATAATTTACTCCCAGTTACTTTGCCTCCGAGCAATCTTCATCTTCTAATCCAAGGAACACCACACACCAGTATCAAGATTCATTCTATTCGCACAAAAAAAAATCTCGCCATCGCATCTTCATGTAATCAAGGAACAATATCATTTCATAACATTATACATCCACATCCACGTCTTAACCAACCCTGTTCCTTCCCTACCCTTTTAAGTTCTTCATCTTCCTACCAGGAAATCCTTCATTCACTACATTGTCCATCATTCCCCTAGCACAAGTCGAGATAAGAATCACAAACATATTTCAAATCATCACACATTCATCTCCCGCCTCACTACTCCTATCTTTTGTTTTTTTATACGTAAGCAACTAACCCTCCCTCAACGAAGAAGGTACGGACGAACGGGACAATCTCAAAAACCATTCAGGGAACAAATTCCAAACCAAACCAAACAATAATGGATAGATATGCAGGCCCCAAGGATGCTTCCAGCTTCAAAATTGAATAAAAAGGTATGAAACACCCTTGCCCTATCTTTTCTTCGGAGATTAAATACTTCCTAAAATTATCATGAGAAGATGATTTGACAGGAGACCCTGTTAGAGAATGAAAACAAAAATATACTACACGACGCTAAGGACTGAGTAAGTCGCCATATGAAGTCAATACCAAAAATGGAACTTTTGTGACATCATAATAATCCACTTGCTTCAAGTCGGTCGGTCCCTTGCAAGGTAATATGTAAAATTCTCCGTTCAAGCGATGAGAATGTGGAATGTAAACCCTATGCTAGTAGTTCCATCATCATCATCACCACCAACAAATTAAANAGTCGCCATATGAAGTCAATACCAAAAATGGAACTTTTGTGACATCATAATAATCCACTTGCTTCAAGTCGGTCGGTCCCTTGCAAGGTAATATGTAAAATTCTCCGTTCAAGCGATGAGAATGTGGAATGTAAACCCTATGCTAGTAGTTCCATCATCATCATCACCACCAACAAATTAAATTAAGTGTCTTGAGCTTTACCTTCCTTAATAACGCTACTTTATTAGTCGGAGGGATGACGGACGGGTAAGAAAATGATAGGGACAAGGTATGAAAAACCTGAGGAACCGGTTACGACTCCTTGCAGAATTTGTACTTGCTGTTTGTTATCTCTTCCATCCCACAAACTCCGTCAGCTTCATCTTCTCTCTCAGTCAGACGCAGCGGACAAATCTCAACCTCAATCACCCGTATGAACCGCACTAAAGGAATATTCAACTGCCAAATTTCTAAATCCGTTTTAAAAACATGGTTCGCATTTCCGTAGCCTATAATTATGCTCAATTCTCAGTCTTTACTGAATTGCTATGCTCGCTCTCATATCAACAACTATTACACCTTCTTTTTACCATTTGCCACCTGAGGATAATGAGTCGACAAACTAATCCAATCCAATACAAACAGCTACAGCTTATCCATTAACACCAGGATCAGGAAAGAATTATACATGCAAATTGAATTTAGCAAAAGTTGTCCTTGACCTTACTTAGACTTAGAATCTACTCTAATGCACTAATAACCCTTTGTCATTTCCGTACAACACTCCGCTCTTATCTCCTGGTTTGCTAAGTGCATACATTAGCTTCAAAATATTTTATGTAAAAGGACTGACCTCAATCTCAATATAGCGAATTAACTCATCTGAAGTTGAACAATGTTTGTTAGCCAAATGGTCAGTGTCAACATTGCCATTGCCTAAAGGTTCCAATATATCTATCCCTAAATTCAAGGTAAGGCGTGGCGAGGTTTGATCAGAGGAATTTAGCAAATCCTCGAAGCCTGCATGAAGTGTACCCTACCCATCGTCCCCTTCCTTCTAGAATATTTAACCCCTGGAGCTTTTCTTTTGTAGTTTTCTTGAGTGCACAGCCCTACCCTGACCTTCCTTTCCTTCATTGGACCAGAACAAACATAATAAGACAGATCTTCTTCAGTGTTCAGTCACCGATTTCCAATCATTTTCAAAACCATAGAAAAGTAGGGCAAATAATACAAATACTTGCTAGGCTGAGGTTAGTTTTGGTGTTGGTCCTAGGATTAGAACCAAACCAGAAAAAAATTCCCCAAATGGCTCTCATTTTCTTGACTTGACGACTCACAGATAAATTCCATTCCATAGGATAAGAAGGAAAGCAGAAGTCTTCTTGGCCTGGGCTAAGAAGAAGAAGACGAGGGACGACAGGAGGAAAGATACAAAGAAATGGTTGAGATTCTTCTTCTTCTCTCCTTGTAGCATTTTTTCTGAATGTTTGGACGAACCCTTCCGCCTCGAGGCCGTATTCATCTCTTTATTGCTTTTTCGTCTTACATTTTACCTTCTAACCGTCGTCGTCGGACGGAACACACAAGGTATCTTCAGTTATCTAACGACTGCCACTGCCCAGCCACGCTGTGGCCATCGTTTGGTCGGCTACGAACGACTTACAAGATAAATACTTTGGAGTTCTGGCCGGCTGGATGCTGCTGTTGAGGCCCATCGCATCTCATCTCATCTCACGTACGCAAAGTCAGCTCATTTTAATGTTATGGAAACCTCATCACATCACATCTTCAATCCTTTTCCTACCACACTAGATAGACAAGACACCAGCCTCATCAAATGCCAAATATGAAAAACCGAAGCTTAAATAGTTGTTCAGCCTCAGAGCTACCAAACCACACCATATCGTCATTAACTTATCCAGAGTCTCACCGAATCCTAAAATTCCCCTTTCTATCTCAATATTCACACTTCTTGGTTCAGCACTTTTGTGTCCATTTTTTAAAAGCCATAAAAATAGAAGCAAATTTATGACCACACAATTTAGCAAGTCGTATCAAGCATAATGCAAAATAACTTTTTGAATTACAAGTAACCCTAACCTTTCACAGCTCCTGGCCCTAGTGCGTAACGTGCAAGCTAGTCAATAAAAATATAAAACTTGCGTTGCCGACAAATACGTACTAGACTTGCCATACCAAACTTGGTAAATCTAGTTAGCAGTAAAAAAAAGAAGCAGGTTGTTAGAATATTTTGCATAATACAGTTCGATTTATGACACATAACAAACACAGAGGGTGGGAAGGATTGAAGAAGTTTAAACTACTCACTCCGTGGTAAGTATATTAGGTATTCATGGTTCGACAGATTGGACACATGGGGATTAATACGATGCTTTCCTTTGAATTTACATTAGTCTCATAAAAGTCTGTCAACCAAACCAAAGTAAACGGAGTAGAGTTGAAGTCATCGCTCTCAAATAAAAAATAAAAATTTAGAGCCGAGAATGGTCATGCACATGCAAACTCGATAATACCTCATCATCATCATCAGGTCGTTTGTTGGTTTTCCTGATCATTCATGTTCCTCACTTTTATATACCCATGTCCAATTTCCACCTAAGAGTCCACTTTTCAAACTACCGAGATTTTTTCCCCAAATTCGATTAATGTAAAATTCTGTGCATACAATAGCCATCCCTTCATAACGCCTAGCATGAACATACCTGCGAGACGAAGGGACAATTATTATGTAGATTTTCCACGGACTTCTAATCCCAATTTATATGACACGTCCCATTTACATAAACTCAAGTTGACGAAGAGAATTCCACGCTTGACTTACATAAAAACCTCAAGTATTTGCTCAAGGTGTGCGTCCTCTTGTCCAACAAAATCCAATTAGGCAAGCTTTAGCCGAATTGGGCGGTTTCCTATTTTCCTTGCCCTTAATCTCAGAACAGTTGACAAGATTATCTGCAATATGTATCTCAAGTAGCAAGGAACATTTGATTGATACACCTGCTTTGCTTAGGCATCACTAGACAAATATTCACTACACGCGAAGTGGTGGACATCTGGACACCCGAAATTCACAACTGGTTCGGTTCAATATACCAAATACAACAAAAAATCTTATTTTAATCTGAATTTGTAAACTCAGCTGTATTCTCTGGATGACAGGAGAAAGAAGTTTCACACATGAAAAATGTACACATTTTAAATTTAACATCTCCTCGTTATCCACTCCTCACGAATGTCAATGTCATTTACCACGAGTTTAGCCAAGTGTGGACAAAGTGGCCAACCAAGAGCATTGCCTTCCTTCCTAACTTTTTTAACGTTTCCATTTACAACTTCAGCACTGTAAGTTAAGAGAGGACGTGATGCGATGATACGCCTCAAGTAAAAAGTATTTTGACCACTCACTAAATTTTCCATGGAGTGCATTGCATTTGGATTTTGCATTTACCTGCACTCAACCGAACTACCCACCCGTCAAAAATTACCACATAATATTTATTCTTAGATTTATAGCAATAGAAATGACAGGTTAAAGACATTAGGACTGGCTTAAGCCTATTTATTCCTCTGATGTCTATGTCCTCTCCTCTATGTCTCTGAAAAAATCACTCAAGATTTGGCTCTATTCTGATCAACCTATACGTAAATCCTTTGAAGCGAATCGTAGTAGTCTCGCTAATAATAAAACACTTTACGAGTCCACTCAACCTACGCTCGTTCAATCAAAACATGTCCGAGCATGACCAAATAAATAAATTAATAAATCCCCCGAACTAATTATATTTCTGCCATTGCCATTACTCAACACCAGATCATACTTCAGAGTTCATTTCATTGATACGATTCATCTGTCCTTTAAATACACTCACGCACGCATAGTGATTGACTAGGATTAAAATTAGATCTGCACTGCACCACTAGCTAGCAATAGCAACTCTCACTTAGCTTAGCTCAAGGATAATTATCTCTTGAATTGAATAATAATATTTGACTAAAGGACAGATCATATCACCATTGTCAATCCAGTCCAGTGCACTTTTAGCTACTCACAAGGGACATTGTGCAAGTGTGACTAGCACCTGTAGGCAAAATCTTCTTGAACATTACACTATCTGTCATATTTATTCTTATTCGCACATCCCAAGAACCTCCCTAGACAGAATTATTAAAAGTAGGATGACAAGACAGGCATAAATTACTAGAAAATCAGTTCTGTCGATCAGTTACCTCGAATGAAGACATTACACATATATTCAAGTCCAAATCCCTTTCATTTTGATGCAATGCATCAAATCATATCACAATTCGTCTAACCGCGAAATACACTACTACTGCTGCTAAAACTCATGTCTCATAAATAAACAGTTAGTTTGAGGTTGTAGATTGTATGTATTTTTATTTTTATTACCAACCAACTTGATTGGCCGGTCAGTAAAAATGAATTAGGGAGCGATAGTTGTATTTTATGCCTCTCCTCTCTCTTCCAAAACTAAAATCCAAGACCTTGCTTGCAGTGATTACAAACTTAACCACCCATCATAGTTTGTAGTTCTCGTACATCATCTTATTACATTACAAGGATTCTCTTGCTCAATCCACGGACATAAAGGTTCAGTTAATTCTGACATATGTGAAGGATCGAACAAATGAATGAATGAAGGGTGATGATGACTGAATATTAAGTAACTGAACAACTCTCCTTTATCAATATTCATGGGGAGTACGTCTAGTTTTTTAGACAAAATTTATATAGTGTTCATAGTCGACCAAAAAATTAGAGTTATACCGAACTCGCACATGTATGCAATGATTTTGAGCTATCGTTTTAACCAAAAGACAGGGAGCCTGAAGTCTGAGCACAGTAAAATTCGCAAACCACATCTCGGATCTACCTTACATAAGATACCCCTTACATTTATAATTTACATTTGAAAGGATTGCGTTGTTCTAATAATGCACACGAAAACAATCCAAATCCAATGGTAAAATGCGTAAGTTGATTCGGTTTAATCAACCACCGATTTTTCAAACTTTAAAAACATCCGGCTAAAGCTAATAAAAAATTACAACCATTTCCTCTGCAAATTGAGGTCTCTTTGTTATGCCGAAACAAACTAAATACCAGAGTAGGGCTTTGATCACGTAAACCCTTGGAACAACCAGAATAGAAGCAATAGATTCAAAGTTGCCTACATATTTGAGGTGAAATGTTAATACCTCAATCCCAATCCTGAACGCAAATATCTCATTTATCACTTTAGATTAGAGATCTGAGTCAGAGACAAATCAAACATGAAAATGGCACCCTGAACTTTACCTTTGCTAGTACATTGTAATGTGCATGACTGCACAAATGCAATTTTGAACCTTAAAGCCTAACCCTAGTAGTATATTAGGATAAGCTCATTTCCGTCCTCAGTTGATAAGGTAAGACCGGTGTAAATTATATTTGCTTTACTTGTTTTCCAACCTACTCACAAAACTTCCTACTCAAATCAAATACACTATGACGGTTTCCCCCATTATCAATTCTAACCTTTAAAAGTCAAACAGGCAAGTCGAAGCGGCACTTAATCCTGAGTAAATAGATGATCTGACTTTTTCAATACCATCATTCTGGTCAATATCATGAATAAGTATGAACAATCTCAAAGTCAGAGCTTCTTTAGGAAATTCTACCAACCCTTAAATGAAATTAAGAACATGAGAAAACGTCGCAAATGATCAAAAACTTCCAAAATTCTCTCATTAGTTGAAAGTCATTGCAAAAATACTTCATAATATCCAAGTCGCCCAAATGTCAAATTACAAAAGCCGATTGATCTGTTTTCTGCATAACCTTTTACCTCTTGTTGCTTTACTGACAAGTTTTCTGCTGAGCAATCCCAGCTTGCCTGCCATGCCATTAGTTAGTTAAGTGGAACAAGTGTCTTATTATTCAACCTGACGTTGAGAAATCCAGTTCTGTCGAGTCTGTCGAGTTCAATTCTTCCTCCGTGACACTTTCCATTGACTGCCCAGCACGTACAACAAACAAACGAAACACAGGGACTCCCCACACACACATATTGCAACCCAACAGACCAATTCATTTCAATTGAAATGACCAACCATCAAATTCATTGCATTAAAATAAGTGAAGCCCCAGTCAAAAACAAAAGAGATGAACAAATGATTGCCATTGAAATTGAAAAGGTCAATCGACTCATTTGAACACGTACATAAAATTAGACCTCCTATTAATCCTAGTCACTAATGATGGAATTTAGCGTGTCAGGGCGGTGTTTAGTTAAATAACTCATTCTTTTCACTCACACAGCAATTCTGCTGTGGGAAACCGGTACGTGTACTACGAGTGAGTGAAACAGATTAGATAAATTGTTTAATCCAGTCCAGGAGCGTGTAGGTCAAGCTGGTCATTAATATGTCATGTCTTTCTCTTCCCTCGCCTTGTTTTGACACGCTCTCCCTTCCTCCTAATGAAAAAATATGACCAAATTGGGGAAGGTGGGTTCTTTATCAAAATCTTTGAATTGGACCAGACCGGATTGAGTTGAAAAAAATAACATTCTCATCACCACACCGCAAGGAAAAGCCTCTTGAAATGCCCTACACTTTTCCTAAAGAGTCAGCAGGCTAACCCAGATAGGTATTCAGCATCATTTCGTCGGTCGGCGTGCAATTGACCTACTAATATTCAATAACTTAGTGTAAAATGTACATGCCATGCACACACCTAGATAGCCATCTCATTGTAATGTAGTACACGAGGCAGGAGCAGAAAATACTTCACATGTGGTCTTTTAGATGTAGAACACACGTCGTATGTATGAAGGGAAAAAAATTTCGCAGGGCTGACAACAATGAAATGGAAATAATTGCGAATAATGCATGTCGTAGTAGCACTAGTAGTGGATACGTGGGAGAATTCTTCCTTCCTAATCAAACCCTTGTCATCGGATAACAATTCATACCGTTGATAGTAAAAACTATGAACTAAACCACACATTGAAAAAATTAGCTGACACAAGCATGGGCAACGTGAATGCAAAATCTAACGACCCCAAGTGAACTCAACATTTCTTTCAACGAATGAATTTTAAAAGCAGTAACGTAGGCTAAGCATTGGATCTTCACCTACATTATAATTAAAATCGTCATTTCGGCAAGTTCCTAAAGGCCCAACCTGTCAGCATTAATTACACTCCACTCCCGGAGCATAAATTATTCGAGTTATATTTATGATTAGACTTGTGGTAAACCATCTGCATTGTTTTCCCTGCTGTGGAATCAAATTATTCACACCTAGTGTGAAATTATTAGCCCTGACTTCCAAAATGGAAATGACATTTATGAGAAATGTGAATCGATAAATAAAAAAGAGTTGGTTAGCTTTTTTGCACAAACACAGGTGAGTCTAAAAGTCATGTCCTGTATAGCACAGCTCTGGGAAGGCTTTAGTTAAATATTGGATCCCAAGAGAGCAGAACAGTATTATAATGACCATGAAAAAAAACAAACAATACTTTTAGGCACAGGTTAGATAATGGTTCTGCGGTTTTTCAATTCAGCAAAGTCACTTTTAACTATATCTCGCAATATATCATTAAAAATTGGTTGACTCTTGACTGACTGAAGGGATATAGGAATGAAGTTTATTGAACTTCTAACAACCCACCAACTCAACACAGCTAACAATAGGATGCTAAGAGTAGAAATCGTCCCTGTATTATTACTCACAATGGTTTCAAATGTGTGATTTATTTTTGCAGTACTTTTTTTCTCCATGAATACATTTTTTAAATACTTTGCTTTAGGCAGTTTAAATTTATTACTTTATACATCGAATGATATGCCATAATCTACAATACACTAGACTGCACTAGAACTTGCTTTATCATAGCATTATATAAGTCATTTAGACTGCGCGCGTGATGCATATTCTATTAAAAAACATGCAAATCCGCATTTAGTAAACTGCACTTATATTTAATATTCAAATCATCATCCGTCTTCCGTGTAAACGTATATAAGCAAATCATGCAAAAAACAGAGTCATGACGCGGTAGTTGATTTTTTCAAAAGCTAAAACTCCTTGTTGTTAAAACACGAAAGGACGAATGACATATTCAAGGAATCCATAAAAAATGAAAAAATACTAATGTGTCAGTCTTTGAGAATCATAAAAAATTATGAGTTCTCCTAAATCAGCTACGTGTGCAGCTCATTGCCGCACTTCTACCCACTGGTTGTCGCTAAATTGGTCATTATGTCCCTTTTTGCCTCCTTGGATGAATACAAATAGTACGAGTACATATCCCAAAGGAACAACGAAATCCACATGTATTGTAGAATTTGAATTTGGCAATAAACTTTTCACTTATACCTAGCACAACTGTACTAATGTGTAGAAAACCTAATCATCTTGTCATCTCAAACCGGCAATCTACTTGCATTTACCTTTTGATGAAAAATAAAAAATATATGTATCTTTTCTCAACTGAAGGAATTAATTTCGCGTAAATCTAAGCTAATAACAAAAGCTCCAACTTGCTGTCCGTTAGACTGGTTCTAAATAATGCTCGTTTCATGTTACACAATAACTCCTGTCTAAACAAGAGGAAACTCCATTTGTTTATTCGTCAAGAATTTGGCAAATTACAACGATCTGCTCTGCGGGATTCTCCATATCCTCAACGAGCATCAGTTTCTCTCAATATGGGTCTGGGAAAATGGCCTTAAGAAACCCATGCTTCGTTTGTTCAGAAAATCACCAATGACTAGCACAATAATTGTGATATATTAGGGATTTGATAAATTATCTTATCAAATTATAATTAATAATGAATACACTCAACCAATAAAAACTGAGGTTAACAAATTTATGATTTGCATACACAGAATGAGCATTTTCCACACAACGCATTTAAATTCAAATGTTCCAAGCAGTGTCTGCATAAACTTTGCTTATGCCTGTCTAATTATTGGCAAGATTAATAACTTTGGATGACAAAAAACGCACGCTCCGCGATACATCATACAAGTGCAGATTCGATGCAATCTGAAAAGAACCGGTTAGCTATTCCTATTTGATTTGTCTCGCCTCACTGCCTCCGGTAGACATTGAAAATACTAGTTAGCTCTTTTAACTTTTATGCGCAATTTTTCTTAGTTCATGTGCTGTCATTTCTCAGCATACCGGTAAGGTAACTCTATAGATTCTCTTCTCAAAGTTTGGAAAAACAATTCATTCAGAAAAAATATAATTTTGCCTGAAGGGAAATCCATCTTCTGACTTATGTGATATTTCGCACGCCTCTTCCCATCTCCTGGAATTTCCTTAATCATGCAAACACAAACGACCTTCATTTTAGATCTGAGTCATACAAAATGAAAACTATTAGGATTCGTCTATCCTGTAAGTTTAATTGTAATAATGTGCGACCAAGTCCCAGGAGTAATACTTTATGCAAAAAAAGAATTCATAACAAAACACTGTGTATTCTGCAATTGCATCACATATGCATAAAACTGAAATAAAACAGCTTAAGCTAGGTTGCTCTAGAGCTTACCACAAAGCATTGTATTAACTTTATCACAATGTAGAAGTCCCTAGACTTTCTTCCGTGATTTGCCAGATGCGAAAAAATTTACCATTTGCATGAATATCTACGACAGCTCTGGGTTTGAGTTTCTCATTCATTTAATTAATACTTCTGCTGAGTATGGGCATTAAGATGACTTTCCACTTCCCAATCTCACAACAGACATTTACTGACTCCAGCTCTTAATTAAAAAGATTCCATGGAACAAGGATGGGTTTCTTCACACCCAAAACAAACTTCCACCTACGCTACCTATTTTTCAAACTATGCTATGCTAATGATATTACCGTGTAGAACTGAACTTATACAGAACCTGAATCCCAATCTCATCCAATGTAATGTGTGCACAACTAAATAAAGTAGCCCCACCGGGAGTTCGAGACTAAGACCTTATTAGTCAAAAATGTAATTTTGCTCAAGTCGATATCCAATAAACCAACCAAGCGCGAAGAAGAATCATTATCGAATTCTTGAACAAATATTCATAAAAATCAATCCTACTCCGTTTCAGTGGTTATGATACTCACTAACCACCCACTGGAAAGAAATTGATTATGAATCATGAGAGAGATGTGCACCAAGCGCGAAGAAGAATCATTATCGAATTCTTGAACAAATATTCATAAAAATCAATCCTACTCCGTTTCAGTGGTTATGATACTCACTAACCACTCACTGGAAAGAAATTGATTATGAATCATGAGAGAGATGTGCATGAGGAACCTGAACGAGAGCTCAAGTGCTACCAATCAATTTCACTAACGAACGAGAAGTTTTCTCAGCCAAGTTCAGTAATGAGGTATGAGGTCCTCCATTTTTTGAGCACTAGATTCACCTTAGATTTTCAGTTCTCAAAGATAAAAAAATGCAATAAATTAGCACCAGAATTGATTCGCGTGCAATCAGAGCCTGCAAGACGATTAGTAACATTTCGTGGGAGGTGAAAAGGAATAATGTCGGGTCGGTTGTCAGGTCCTTTGGCGGAACAAGGAAAGTTTTCTTTTTCTAAATTGTACGCATTTCTTTTCGACTGATATAACAATGTGCGAATTTCTCTATAGCCAATCTCATCTCCAATTAAACCTCTACAATAGTCCTAATAATAGTTAAGGGTGTTATTATTGGTATGCTCTGCTCTTGACGACAACGTAACGTAATACAAGACCAATTTTGGTAAGATGCTAAGAGACTGAGGCTACTTCTCAAAATTCAGCCAAGTCTTTCTTGAAATTCTCTCATTTATCATTTTGTGCATTGTCATCTTCACCTAATTATTTTGTTTCTTTTTTGAGTTGACTAGTGAGATTGAGTTTCCTAGGATGGTGTAGCGAGTAGTCCTACCCGCCGAAGTAATAAGGACAAGAAGACAAAAATTTGTTATAAATAATACAAATCAGTGCAGTGCTGGTGCTAACGCTCTGAGCTGAAAAGTTTGTCTCTTTCCTCTCTGTTTGACTTTTATTATATCATTATTCCATGGGTGGGGTGGATTCGGATCGGGTAGACTTTATTGGTTGGACACTGNAAAGTTTGTCTCTTTCCTCTCTGTTTGACTTTTATTATATCATTATTCCATGGGTGGGGTGGATTCGGATCGGGTAGACTTTATTGGTTGGACACTGGTTAGGGTGGTAGGATAGGCCTAGATAATTTAACACCTTGCTACATTTCCTCATTCCCATTCTTTATTTCGTAAAGAATAAATTTACCAACTCATGAATCAGCTGGAGTTCGTTTCTACTACTTTTTAACTAGTCTTTCGTTCCATTGCAATAAAAAGTGGCGGTTTCTTTATTAGTTCCCTCTGAATGCCGATACAAAACAGGCAAAACTCGAAATTAATCGCAGTCCGTATGTAATTTCTTAATATACTAAAGTATGTTCTACCTTGCACACCCAAAACAAATTCTAATGCTAAAATAACAGCTAAAACAAACAATAAGAACTTACATCGAGCAGCATTGAAGATTTCTTTGACATCTTTAACCAATCCTTTGATTTGGGAACTCGTTCTCTCCAATTCTTTTTCATGGGAATGGAGATTTTCCCGGAAGTAAGGGCTATCCGTGAGACAGTCCGTGAACTCTAAAGCTTGGAGACCCATCGTGGTAGACGAGCTGCCGTAAGTTAAGATTCAAAAATTAACAGACTCACTTTTCTAAAAATAAAGTCTAGTTGGTAATTTCTACGAATGGGGTTACAGCACAGGGGTGGGTGGTAAGGAATATTCAAGTTAAATGAACTTCACTTTTCACAGAATTCTGTTGAGAAATCTTGAACACGTAGCATTTGCATATTGTCAGATTCATCAAAATTCCCACAAGTGGAATATTGATTAATATCAATTTAGTTTCTTGTTCACTCGATTTATCAAAGCTATTTTTCACAATCGATATCTATCCAAATTCCATTATTCAATAATAACATGTGCGTGAGAAGTTTTCGTTTGGTCCACCTCACGAGAACACGAAACTTTAAGTAGACAAAGAAATACAAACCGTTGTCGAAACTTCCAAATACCGGAATCCATGAGCTGATGCTGATGTTGGTTCAGAATTCGGGGAAAACGCGAAACCCGCGTGTTGGTCTTTCGCCTGAGGTTTGACGGAGGTTAGGGGTAGAAATGAATGAGGAATGCAACAAGTTCCAAAGTTCTAGAAACTTTTCCCACCAAACTAAACCACTTAAATGTCGGTTTCACTTATTTATTTTACTATTTACTTTGTCGCCGTTTCCTTTTTCCAACTCTTGTCGTCTTGTCCACGATCAGTTGAAGAATGAATGCAAATGAAGAATATTCTCACAGGCTGACATGACACAGACTAATTACTCTGCACGTGCGTAGTCCAGGATTAAACACTGAAAATCCTGCACAAATAAACACGACGAAGCCCAGGAATCGCAATTGGTGCTTGGCGGGTTCAGTTCAGAATAAAAAATCACTCTCTTCTACTTTTTCATAATCCAACCAGGCCGAATCTATGCAATGGCAATTCCGCTTTCCTAAATAAAACAAAAAAAACGGATGAAGGGGAAATCTGCATCCTTCCGTACAAAGAAAAATTAACGTAACGTAAGGGCTCAAAAATGCTACACTACACGGTACACTGAATGTAATGCAATTCAATCTACATTTTCATTTCTTTTGTGAATACGATGTGTGTGTGTGATATGAATCTCAAATTAACCCTTTGAATCCGGGTATCGTAATCTTTGTCCTGTTCCTGTTTCTGTCCCCCTTTTGTAGTAAATTAAAGATCAAATGCTAATGGCTAGCCTGGCCAAAATAATTTAATTTCTAAGACTGAGAAAAGAAACCGGATTTCGGTCGGTTGGCGAATTTAATAATTCATCCTTAAATGTACATCCTACAAGAAATTACTCACGCACAATGGCACAATACATTAAAAGATTTGTTGCAGGCGCAGGTGTCAGACTACTAAATACGTGAGGGCTCTAAATTCCAACAGAACAGAGTAGATTTAGGTAAATATTAACGCAATGCTGTGCATTACTCATCCTGATAAGTGACTATTCATCAAACTTAACTTAATAAATAAATAAAAATGGATTTTAATGAATGAACAAAACTAACTTACCACCACCAAACCAAGTCTTCAAATCCTAGCCTAAAGCCTTAGCACAAACACAGTCAGCTCAGCTCGGCAACACTACACTACACTTTTACACTGTACACTCATGGAATGTGCATTAACATTGTAACAATGGTCATGAGCCTAAAACCGCCACCACCTTTGCTGCATTTGCTCTTGCTCCCCTTCATAAATTTTTATTTCGACAAATGAAATTCGATGGAATCCAACGAACGAATGAATGTGTTCAATTAAACTGTCCAATCACTATGTAAACGAAACACAGGAGAAGAATCTGATGATGTTTTTGGAGAATCACACTCAAAATACAATTAACAGCAGATATAATTTTTAAGCACAACAGTTTTGTAAACCTCACGGTACGTGAAGCAAACGTGGACTGAAGATGAAGTTGAACTTTGTGAGTGAAGCAAGCGAGTGAGTTTGGTTTGGTTTGGGTGGTTGGGTCAGGCCAGGCACAGCACAGGCAGGATAGAATCCTACCTCTGAGGAACCCAGAGGCAAAAAAACCTAAAATGCAATGCAATGTAATGTAGTAATGTGGGAAACTAAACTATTCGTAGATTGTGAATGTGAATCCATAAATTCTGTCTAGTTGCATTTTGCTCGTAGTAGTAGGTTTTTCAAACTTGAGTTTTGCAAACAATGTTATTGGCATTGGTCATGTTGAGGATCTTTTATGTGTCCAATATCATCCGGACTAATTTTCTAGGGAAGGGTTCCCTCCCGGTGACTCTTCTATTGCAGCGCAGCTGACGAAAATATAATTTTATGACAAAATCCATTCTCAGTCTCGCGACTCTCGACAATGCATTCTTTTTTCTTTTGATTTGTAGTTTCCATTCCAGTTTCCAATCCTAATTACAATAGTAATGGCGTTCAATGAAATATTTCATAAAAATTCTAACCTGGATAGTAAATGAATTCACATTTTTTGTGTCAGGCTTAAATATCAATTTTTAATTCATCAAGAATACACAGAAAGCAAAGCAATGAGGATGATCCGCTGGGACATTCAGAATCAGAACTGTTCAAGTTGGTTCAGGTCGATCTTTATATTAGTTCTGAAGTATCTATTGATCATATTTTCATATTGAAGTTTCTCTTGGAGACTGCGAAAAAATTTCCCGGAAAAGAGGAATGGAGTCGCTGGGAATTTTAGTACGGATTTCTAGTTTAAAATGTATTTCCAACGATGTCATTAATTCTAGCACTCCTGTCCTGATTAAAAATCTGAGTCCTTGAAGAGCTTATCGGTTTGAGATGAGATATTCCGTGCTCCAGTTGCAGTTGCAGCAGTCTGCAATATTTACACAAAAACTCTATTATGTGGCCCAATTATCCAATTAACCAGCTCCTAAATGTAAACTTGAGTTTTAAGCATATATCATGCAATATTTGAGAGTTGCAGGAAGGAACAACTCTTTCTCAAATGAATTGGGAATTTACAAATTACAAGAAAACTAGGTTTATAATTTCAGCTTAAGATGAAAGTGCAATAGTGAAATTGCTTTCCAAAGTTATCAGGAACTTCACAGTAAAGTAGAAAATAATACTAAAATTACACAAACAATCTTCAGATCCAATTCCAAACTTACAAATTCCATCATTCTGTCCCTGCCTAAAATTAGTAGTCTGTATGGATGTTCGTTCTTAGAATGCTAAACTTTCCGGTCGCATATATACAGTTTAATAAATCGTTGCAACAAAATCGTTTGCCCTTAATGCTAATTTTATATTTCAAAGAAGATTATATCTCTATTTAGTTTTATAATTATTTTTATTAGTTAAAGTAGAAAATAAGCTAAACTGAGAATGCAAGGATTCTATGGTTTAGCATCGCCATGTGACGGCGCGTGTGGCTTTTGAATCCGGTGAGAATTCACTCCAGTAGTTTTGTTTGTAAAATAAATCTAAAATTCGGGTTTTTCTAGTCGTCCAATTTGAAACAGGATTTAGATAATCAAAATGTCATCAAGATGGTGAGTTCACTGAGGGTCATATTAAAAATTAATCTATCGTAAAATTTCAACAATTTAGTACGATGGCACAGACATGATCTTTTACTTATAAATATATATGTTCGAGATCGATCCCAAATGCAATGTGTTGCAAATATTTTGGTTTTAGATTTTTAGAAGGTGCTTCCGTCTCCCTTCTTATGAATTTAAATTGTAATTTCACATATTTTTTGGTTTTGTTTTCAGGTATCCCCTCTACCAATTTGGAAATCCTCAGCGTCGTGTATTCCTCCCAAACTTTTTTATGAAACTTGTGAAGAATACATACAAGGATGAAATTTTGCCAAATCGAGTCCAGTTCCATGTATCAATGGGAATGAGTCGATACTGATATTATTCAATATTTGAACAAAATCTACAATGTTCCGGTCGTGGATGCTAGAATATTTATCAAAATGGGTAAATTGTTTTTTACAAGTTACAGTACTTAACTTAACTTAACTTCAAAACGTGCATACTTGGTGAAATTCAGTGTGAATAATGTATCTCATTTTTATTTGTGAAGGTGGCACGAAACTTGTGGGCAGAAAGCAACATGTTTCGAAAGAAGACGATTACAAGGTCGTAATGGTGACTCTGGTAAGTAGTTTTCACTAATATTTTCCTATTTTTATTTCATTTCAATCTGGAAACTCATAGCAGAATTTTTGTTCTTTGATACTCAGCCAGAGAATATCACTTTCAAGTTTCCCGACCTCTTCCCGCAGGACAAATTGGACAAACAATTGGATGAGCTGAATAAAAGTTCAGAAGCTACGAAGGTTGCAAATGCTTTTGACACAAAAGAAGAAAAACTCAGGCCAGGGCTTCCAGGTTGGTTCGGCGTGAAAACGGCATTCAAATCATCAGCAACTTCAAGACACAAACCGAGCACGGATTAATATTTAAACTAATTACCTCTAATTTAGGCAGTTAAAACTAGTAGAATTGTTCCTATTATATTGATTTAATAAAGTGTGTTTAGTTTAAAAAGGTGACTTGCTAATAAGGAGAAGCATGTTACACATTGCAAAATTTGTGATAAGCATAATCATCAGCATTTGCAAAAATCTAATTAGGTTAAAATCAGGCGTAATCTTCTGTTATTTCCAAAACAGAGACTTTCTTAAGGTGCTTTTTAGTATTAGACAAGAACAGTGAAAACGGGAATTTTTTAGCCCGGCCCATTTACTTGACCGTGTAGTTTTTTTCTCATTGGACCCTATAGTTGGAAACAAATCTGCAGTAGATTAGACTTTGTCTGCAATTTCAGTCCAAGGCAAAGTTTTCCAGCCGTACCATGGCACAGAAATAATTGAACAATTACATCTAGTCTAGTCACCTAGTGTCTAGCGTCTAGACTAGCCTATTTTCCTTCATGAGCTTTTCTGGACCTGAAACCTGTCGTGTCGATCCATGTCTTCCTTTAAATTCCATTATCCAACCTTCCAATTTTGTTCTGCTCAAACATATCATTTGGCGTTCCTCTGTACACTAATGCTTATCCTGGGCACATGAAAGTAGGACTTTCTCTTTGCCTAGTCTCCGCAAATCCTTTCTTCCTTGTTAAATCTATCAGAGACAGGGGCCGGTCATGGAAATGAAATCCTAGGAAGGATTTGAGGTAATAGACAGGCTGAAAATCGAAATTATTGTTTCTGTATGCAAATTCAAAGATTTAAATTCTGGAGGAGATTAATATTTTCAGAATTCCGAAGGTGTGAATAAACGGTCATTTTGTACGAATGTAGAGTGAAAAGTAATACCGGCCTAACTGGCTAACCGGGTAGAATGCAATCTACCCACCCGAGTATTAGTCCCAGACGTTTTAATGCCTGACATGCGTTTGAAATTCCTGGATGGCCCTCTAAGGAAGGAGGTAGGAGCTAGGAGAGTAGAATTAAAAATCCAGACGTTCTGGATTCTGGACTCTCTGCCTGCTTTGAATTGGATTTCTTTATAGAGACAAGGCAAAGGCAAGCAAACATGGTAATAGCAAACAATGTGGATTTGGACTTGGACTTTCCCTTCAATTTCGGTTTTCGGTTTCTCTCTCTCTTTCTCACCGAATTTTCTCCTATGTTGCTATGTTGTGCTCTGCTCATGCATGTAAAGCCCGTGTAAAGTAATGCAAGTCTCCGAATTCTGACTTTTCGAATTCGAAACACACGGCGACGGCACCGCGACCGACCGACAGTATATTCCAATTCCAAAACCTAAGGGAGAAAAAAAACTCATACACATACCACTCACTCATAATCAAGACTAGTTTTCAAAAAAGGAAATTGTAATGTAATTTATTTATTTAGTTTAAAATCAAAAGACGCCAGTAGTGCAGCGTGTCACACTTTGTGCAATAAATCAAGTCCAGACGAAATACAGAGATTTTTGCTCTTCGCCTCTTCTACATCCACAAATCAACATAATCTTATCATCACTCGATTCAGCTTATTCAGTATTAGTACTTTGGAGATAAATAATAATGAATAAACAAAAATACTTGGACTAAAGTCCACTTGCATTTCCATATGACCATCAAGAGATACAATTTCCAAATGCGGATGAAAATAACAAAAACTCGTGGTGGTCAATTCAAAGTGTTGAATTTTTGAGATTACTTTTTCTACTTGTACTTCTTGAGTGTTGTTTTTGTTGTTGTGGTTCGAGTGAATTGTGATTTGGAGCTGGATTTGGTTTCATATCAGTGAAAATCAGCTCAACAGTCTTGAAATTATTTCCTTGAGATTTGTTAAAAGGTATATCAATAAGTATTGTGAATATCTAGAACTAGATGTTAGACGCACGCACGTGTATTTTAGTTGACCGGTATTTTACTGTACTAATTTTTGAATATTGAAGTCAAAATATTCTTTTGTTAATTCTAATTTTCTACCTCGTCTTGTATTTGATCCTATTAATTATGTGTTTGGTATTGTTCTTTATTAACTCGAGTTTGGTCAGGTTTCGATTCTAGATCTTGCAATGCAGTCTAATGTTTAATCCAGGACGTTACGTTCTGGTAATCCTAACTAATTTTGTGATTTTTGCTAAATTTTCCAGGAGGTCAAAATGTTTTGAGATTGAAGCCGATTCTTGATGGCTTCAGTGACCTTACATGGCACCCCTCAACATTTTACTTGGGTGAAAAGAGCTGAATAATTAAAATCCAGTGTGCGAAAGTTACCGATCGAGTGTCGGAGCACCCAAAATCAGTGCTCAAGATTCCGTTGTCATTGCATTTTTGAGAAGAGTTAATGCTGAGCGAGATAAAAACTTGCATCATGGATCACGTCCTCCGCGTTCAGAAAAGATTACACGACAAGTGGCGCAAAACTAACCTTCAACAATTATCAAGTTTTGAAGGCGTTGCTCATTTATGGAATGAAATGGTTAAGGATGGGGAGATCACTGGCTCTTTCACTGATGGACTCCCAAATGCAATTGGTGTCACTGCCAGGAAAGGTATGTCCTGTTTTATTATTAATAGTTCGGAGTTCTTAACTACTTATGGTTTAGTTAGTCAAAAGTTGTAATGGAAATAGTAACTTTTGGGAGTTATATGGACATGCCAAGTAAAATGCCCATTGGTTTGTTTGTAATGAAATTCGGTGAATAATATGCCAGTGAGAATCAGAATCTCAATAAATAATTTGTGTCACAGTTTAATTTTTAATTTGGGGTAGAAATAAGATAAGAGAATTGATTCGACCTCTTCTATATTGGCATTTGGCGTTGTTTAAACTGTTCTAAAAAGTAAAGTGACTTGTGAATACAAAATTGCAAAATGTTAGGCCTTCTTTCTAGTCGGTATATCTCGTTAAGTCTTACTTTGGAAGTGCAATTTTGTCATTGTGCTCCACTTTTGGCTTTTCTTATATAGAGTAATATGATAAACCCATTACGAACTTGAACAGAAATTCTTGTTTATCTTACTAGACAATTAAAAACAAAATGTTCAGCAAAAATGAGTAGGATTGATTATATGGTACATTACGTATATCAAGGGTGTCAAGGGATATAATTTGATCCATCAATACATTTATCTCTGAAACTGGTATAGTCATTAGTCATTCATTATATCTACGAGATATGTTTTATATTTCACGATTTGTTCACTAAATTCCTTGTGTCAACAAAGTACAAAGAGCTCTCCAGCTGCAGAAACGAAAGAAAGAAATCTGAGATAAAGATAAAATGCCTTGTCAGCACAATGCAATCTTTAACTGCAAAAATGTTTATGAGTAGGAATAACTGTACGAATCTGAGTACCCGAATCGGGGTCTCCTTATGGCAAGTTCTGCTTGCAAAATTTTTCATGTTTTTTCCATCCATGTCTCATCTAGCCCAATTAAACTTATACAATCAGCTCAGGTCGACTTTCTTTGAGAGAATCACACATAAGTAGTAGCAACGATCGTGTTGCCTGGATACTTGCTTTTTCTCCTCTGCTCCTCTAAAAGGACAGCTTATTATAGATTTGATCCTCGTTCCTCTCACAAGTAAAATTATCAACTCCTGTAATTGTGTCATCCCTTGTTGGTTTGGACTTTTCCTTTTATTTTTTTCGAGCTTAGATCACGCAAAAATTTAAAAAAGTCAGAGTTATCAGTTTAAAGTTTTTTATATAATCTATTAGAAGTATCAAACATACGAAATATTCCAAATCGTAGCCAAAACTCAAAATTTAAACAGTTTTCACTTTAATCTAATTGAATATTTGTTTCTAAGCATGCATAAAGTTTAAAGTTATCAGCGCTTTTCATTTTTTATCGTTTAATTTTAATTTTTTTACTTTGATTGTTGCGATATAATTTAATTTATGGAAGTGCCTCGCACCAAGTAGACTAGAGTTTAAACTTTTAGCTTTCATTTTAAAATTTTATTTTGATTTTTGCAATATCATTTCATTTGTGCAAACATGTCGGACATTGTAAACTAGGATTTCTCTTAAATTTAACTAGATTTTTGAGTTCATTGGCTTCTCATGCCCTGAGTGAAAAAATATTGCTGAGATTTTGAGTTAGTAATCTGGCCAGACGCAAAAATGCGTTGTCGCGACTCGACTCAAGCAAAACAATACTCAATCCGTTTATTACTGAAAGTAAAGCAATAAGATCACCCCGTTTCTCAGAGACGCAACAGATGAGTCAGTTAGCTGGAAACCAAGTAGGTTGAAAGTTCAACGTTGCTTTACTGCGCTTCAATCTTTGCCTTAAACTTTTTACACGACACTCGGGTGAATAGCCCTCTAAAAGAAAAAAATTGCAAACTACGACTGTCCCTTTATATACAGTTCTGATTCCGAGTCTCGATAAACCAATTCATTTTAGGAAGAGTCCAAACCTAACCTGTGTTTCAATACTGACCATTGCAATTTCAAGCAAAAAATAATTAGGGCATAATGCCTCCAGTTCGGGAACTTCTAAGGACCCTTGATTACAATTACTACTCATCCTCATCCTCAGATTCGGATGACGAAGATGAGGGTGGATACAATCGAGAAGTTTTGAATGAATATCGAGCCTTGGCACGTCGCTGTACTGCTAGAGTTCGTAGTCTCACTCGCAATAGGAGTCCATTTCCTATGAGTTTGTCAAGTATTCCAGAGGAGAACGAAGACGACATTAGAGCCACGACCCCATCAGTGGCTTTGTCTTCTTCTGATTCTGATGTGGATTCTGGAAAAGTAGCAGCAGCGGGTGGTGGAGTCACCAGAGTCGCAAATCGCCCTCTGACTCCACGCTTTCGTCGTCGTACGATTGCTTCTGTTCTTTTGACTCTTCCGGCACCGGCCAATCCAGGGCCTTCATTTGCAAGCTCACGTGAGCGTTGGAGTCGTTATAAAGGAAGTCTTCCTTCAATTACTGATGAGCCAGGTCTTGAATCTGAATCAGCTGATGAGGCAGATGATGAGGATGAGGATTATGTTCCGGGGTCATCTAGGCACGGTCGTCAGGCAACTCTAATGGATGAAGCACTTCACTCAGTTCATCATAGAGGTTGGGAGGTGCATTAGAAATTAGTCTAATTAAATACAATTAATTGATTAGGAGTAATTATGGTAGGCATGGGGAAGTTGGATTTGTTTAGAAGTGATTATGCATAAGTTCTAACTCTTGACCTTCCTTTCAGGGGAAACTGGACTCTACTACTGTGGGATGAATACATTGACTTGCACTTGCTGTGACATTGTCTGTGGGCCACAAACTGGATGTAACTGTATTCATTGTCAACAATTGGAAGAAGAAACTCGTCGTTTTCCAAGTGCTAATACAATCATCATTTCTTCAATGATTCATCGTTCCTGGGTTTGGGGGAGAAAGCCAAGTGAGACCCAGTAGTTGGATTTAGATTAATATTGAACAGAGTTGAAAAAAATTGAATATTTATGATTATGATAGCATTCTGCATTTTATTTAGCTATAGCAAAATCAAATGATTGGAACATATTTATGGGGAATAAATAAATACGATTAAAATTGTATTGAAGCATGAGCTGAGCTAGTTTTGGTGGTGGCCTTATTGCTTGTAGTGTATACAATTAAAAACCGTCCAAAAAATAAAACTCCAGCCATAATGTCGACGAAAGACTATTTCAAAATTTTAAATCAATAAAATATAAAATAAAATGTTTCCGTTTAAATAAATTCTATCTTAAAAATAAATAACGAACACACTAGTCAGACTATTATTCTTAAATTTTCCATCTCGTGCTCACGTATTTCACAATTAATGTCAGTAGTCAAATCCTCCACAGACTTAGCCGGGTTTCACTTATGAAAATATTTAAACTACGTTGGTCCGTTCGAACCATTTCTAGCACGTAATTGCCAATTGTCACCATCGAACCTACTCAGCTCATTGCTTGCTTTGTAATTCCACTATAAAATCCAGCATCATCTAGTTCTTTTGCAGTGGCTTTTAATCAAATTTATTATTTTCCAGGTTCCATTGATTTGAAGGAGTGTTTGGAGGCACTCGTGAATGAGCAGAAAATTGCATGGGTTGAACATGCAAGCAATTCTTTGTTTGCCACCCAGCTGTGGATGAAACTTTTAATTTCCTACCGCTACTTTTTATCGACTAGTCGTGAGGAGACAATTGTTCAAAAAGCCATACCAATAAATGAAAGGAGCGGCACGAACACTGCCTTAAAAGATCAGAAACCGTAAGTGTGGATTTTAAATTTTGATTACCTCTAGAAGATTTATGAAATATAAATTTATTTTATTTTTCGTCTCAAGATTGACTTCCAAAACTTCCAAAAGTACTAGTGAGATAGACAAATTGGGATTGGCTCGAGTTGGCTCTAGAGCTGCATTGGGTTTTGCCTTTGCCTTTTTACGTAGAGCGTGGAGATCAGGTTAGTTTGTAAAAATATTACCTCGTTGGATCATTAACTGATACTTATCGGCTTGAATTTCTTTCTAAATTTATTTCAGGAGAGGATACTGATTTATGCAGTGATCTTTTAAAAGAGGCCTTAGACTCACTCCGATGTTTGCCTGAAGCATCCTTATTCGATGAATCTTGCGTAGTCCCAATTTGGTTAGAAGTTGTTGAAAAGTCTGAAAATTTCCTCCAATTAGTTTCTTCTGGGTAAGTATTGGCATTAGTATAACTTGTATCGATACCTATAGTAAATTATTATAAATCATTTCGTTGATCTTGGTTTATTTAGAATGATTGGCACTGAGGGAGGAGGACCCGTGGTAAATGTTCCAATTGGTGATCAACAGTTGGCCCTATCATTAGTCTTAGAACTTGCGATTCAACGTGGAAAATTGTCCAGAATGCTTGAATGTATTCTACTTCTTCTGGAGATTTGGAATTCTAGAGTCAAATTGAATTCTAATTTGCCTGAAAATCGACAAGAAGGTTCCACAAATAAACTAAATGCTCCACTAGTGTCATTTCTAAAACGGTTGGAAGGAATGCCTCTTCCAAAAGTTAGTCAAGATCTTGAAGAGAGCGATATGACTGAGGATGCCCCAGCGGTATCACCTATTCAGCAACTCCCCATGAGTCCCACTGAATGTTTTCTTCTTTATAATGAATTACCTCGAAATGAGTCTGCCTTGATTGATATGAAGAAAAGTGCCGTTACTGCCATGTGCCATTTAGATAGGCTTTCAAGCCCTTATAATCCACCTCCACCCTTTTGCAAAGTGAGAAATTGATTAGAAATTATTTCTACATTGTATGTAATACATTTATGTATATATATTTTTTTCAGAATCCCTCGAATGGCCATTATCAGGAAATTCTTTCGATGGGTGGCTTGGGATGGGGCAAAGCGTCATTTGGACCAGTGCCGTGTGGTGGGCTAGCTGATCTCGGTGTGAAACAAATATGCTGTTCACACAATTCCCTCCTTATTCTCACACACAGCAACAAAGTCTACAAAATGCTACTCTCTTCCGAGACAATGGTAATGAAAAGTTGATTTGAATTGTTTCTTGCATAGAATTTTGTGCTTTCATTGGTATTGTTGAATTTATTCCTTAGCATCCCGAGGAAGTCCAAGGGTTTGGAGATGTCAAGATAGTTAAGATAGCTACATATCATGAAAGCAAACATTTTATGGCTTTGTCAAGTGAAGGAGAAGTCTACTCCTGGGGACACGGTGACGGTACAAAATTTATGTCATATTTGTTATCTAGGATAAAAATTTGAGTATGAATATTACACATGATAGTAAATTCTGGATATAATTCGTAAATTATTTTACTTCTGGATAAAGGTGGCAAATTGGGTCACGGCGATTCTAATTCTCGTGAACAACCAACCAAGATTCAAGCTTTTGAAGGGAAACGAATGACACAAATTAGTTGTGGCAGCAGTTACAGGTAAGATATTGCATTGGCTGTGCGGTGTGGTTTGTAAATGCTCAAAGGAGGTAATAAGATTATTATTATTATATTGTAGTGCTGCAGTAAGTTCAACCGGAGAATTATTCTGTTGGGGCAGGGGAACTTATGGCCGATTGGGTTTGGGTAATAGCGACGACCAAAAGGTTCCTGTCCTAGTGTCATCACTCCGTTGTAAGATTTGTACAGCTTATTTGGTATTTTCAAAAGAAGTATACATTTATTAATTTGGCTAATTCCAGGGCATGAGATTGCCGATGTTGCCTGTGGTGGCGGAGATGCTCAAACAATGGCACTGACGACTCGAGGATTGCTATTTTCTTGGGGCGATGGTTCGTTCTAGATACGATTACCCGATATTTTTTTATTAATTTAAATCTGGCTATTAACCAACTTAGTCTAAAGATTTTTAGACTGAATAATTAACCTATAGAAGAATTGAACTTGCATTTTAGCCAGTATACGACTTTTGTTGGCTGTTTTTTTATGAAATTAGCTCTTCACATAGGAAAATTATGCTTTTTCGCATGACTAACGCATATATATTTTTTTTCTTGCGTTTAGGTGATTACGGGAAATTAGGTGAGTCCAGAATATAATTTGTAGTTCTATTCTATGTATTTATTTCTATTTATGTACTCCTTAAACTGGTTTAATTTAACTAAACTTTTTGCATCGTGTTCTGAACTTGATTGGCAGGACGAGGTGGTGAAAGTGATCCTTGTAAAACGCCCAAATTGGTGGAAAGACT
>WJEZ01000099.1:0-48442 GCA_009869925.1 Thalassaphorura encarpata
CCGGTCAAGGAGAGTTCACTCAGTTTAATAAGGTTCAATTTGAACCAAGGGTTAAATATTAAGACAATTGTCTTTAAATAGAGCCATGACCGGCCAATTTAAGGCATTTGACAACTACAATTTCCTCCTTCTCGTCTAATTGGTACAGCCTCCAGCATTTGTTTCAATTGACTCATATTGATAAAAACTTCCTCTATGAATATTTTTTCAATCAAATCCCTAGTCACATTTTTTTTGTATTGGATGCCTTGTGGAAGGATTTTTCCAAGGCCAATCGAGATCCGATAAAAATGCCTAGTCCGTAGTTGGACCAGGAGCATCAATAGCATTAGCCCTTCTCTTTTGACTTTCACAAATAGTAGAAAGGAAAGGGCAAATAAAATCTGAGCGTCTATCTGAGGAAACGAGCCTAGTGATCTGGATGGTAGAGAAATCCCAGCATGCTCAAACAGAGCACTAAAAACCAAGGTAGTCGAGAGCTCATTCCCAATGCATTGCGGCACGTCCTTTCCTGGTGTCGTTGACAACTGTCTCGGACTCATGGAGGTTGCGATACTAACCTTCCAATTCAAACTCAACGAAGGGGAAATTGATGAGAGGTACTCCACGTGTGTGTCGCCTCCGCATTAACATGCAATCATCACCTGTGCCTTGTCAAACTTTCCTAGGTTGTTGTTGTTCACCAAATTCTATGAAAACTCAGCGCAATGCGGGTAAACACAATCAGTTCGTCAAAATCTTCCGCCAATTAGACTCAGAAATCTCGGATTCATGCAATCATCATGCATTGCTAAACTTTGGGAGAATAGGTCTTCCTGCCTTTTCAAAAATAATTAGCTCGTTAGCAGAGTAGGTACATGATGCTCAAAACTTTTGGTTTGTTTGGTTCACAATGCCTAGAGCTCAAAGCGTGTGTGTGTCTGTGTTTGATTATGATCGAAGCCATGTTTTTTCTACAATGGAAAATTTCGGCGTGGTGCGCGGAGAAAGCAAATTGGCTGTGCATGGACGCCCATCTCAATTTCTTCTCTTTCTTTCGAGAACTTGTAGAAAGGAGGTTTTTATGTTCAACATTTGTTAATCGGATAATCGGAAGGAACAGGCACATGGGGAAAGTAACTCACTTCATCACTTGAGACTCTCAGACCTTGGGAGTTGGAAATATGGATGGGAAAGTACAAGGAGTCCTGCTATTTTTATGCATCCTTGGCTTAGTCCACTCCATCTTCATCCACTTTCCTCTCCACGCTTCTTTTAGATAAAAATCAATATCTTCACTCTGCAACTAAATCCTTCGTCGTTTCCTTCCAAATTAGTGTTAGGTTATTGCCAATTCAAGAAAATAGCCTTGAAGCTCTATTGTGGCCAATTTTATGCTCTCTGATTCGTCGTCGCAGCTGCTCACAAGCAACCGTTTTGACCCTGTTGCAAAAAGTACAGAATAATTTTATGCTGAAAATTGAGCAAATTAATTCTACGAAGCTACTTGTTTGAACGAAAGGTTATTAGTATTTAAGTATTCTTAGAATAAGTCTGCGAATTTTGAATTTTAAACTAAAGATGTCTCAATAAATAATTCAAAACGTCTAGAAGCAATGAAAAATTCAGATTTTTATTAATGCAATCCATTTCTCAGTTAACTTTGTGCCTTGGGATGGTACGGTCAAAGAGAATTCCTTGTGCCTCCCACTTTCATTGTCCGGGAAAGGATTGAGGCTCCTGACGAAACGACGTTGCTCTTATTGTGTTTCCCTACGATGAAAACATAAAACTTTCCTTCCGTTCCATTTTAATTAGTCAGATGAGTGGAAATGCACGGAAGGAAATCCCAAGGAAGGAAAGCTTAGCTATAGATAGCATTACATTAATATTCTGAGTCACTATTCCGGGTGCCTGACTCTAGAATCCTTGCACTACTGGCACTGCTGGCTGAAGAAATTGCTAAGCTATTTCCATTCCTAGTCGCGTACGTGCCCTTGCTCCAGGATTTGGTTTGATTTGAGTTTTTTTGTTGAAAGGAATTTGAGGGCGGATGAGAGTGTTCATTGTTATGACGATATTGGTGTTCCCATATTTTCTAAGTCTTGTCGAACAAATCCATTCGTGTGGTGGGACCAGGCAAGCAGGCAGGAAAGCAATTGCGACGACTCTATTGATTTTCCAGAATAAACAGGCTATGTGGGAAGTAAGTGAAGAGTTGGACTAGGGGATGCGTTGAATCATCTCTCCCCATTCTACTTCCACCAAGGATCTGTCGACTTTCTCTTCTTCTTCCACTCCAAATTCAGGCTCAGTCCTTGTGGAAATTTTGAGTTTGAGTGCACATGCGAACCCCTGGTCCAGGAGCCAGCCGCCGACTAAACTACTCACAATTCTCTCCATCCTTTTCTTTTCTTTCCTCGTGCTCCAGCTTCAACTCTGGATAAATACACTGCAACTTGAATCCCTTTCCTTTAGTCTTTCCTGACTGGAGCTCGCTTAAGATTCCAGCACACCGCCCGCTTTTTTCCTCTCGTCACGCTATTTCACTTCAACAAATCTCCTTTTTATTTCTCTAATTATTTGCACTCGGCTCAGCTTTTTGCTTCTTCGCTTCACCCATAGTTTTTTTCCAGTGCACTAATAATTACTCACTCAACGCAACGCATCCTGCCCTTGACTCCCATTGCATTGGCTTATTATTCTTCGCAAAACCCATTCAAAGTGCAAGTTTACTAAAATTACCACTACTACTACTACTACAGCTTATCGATTCTAAACAACACCAACACCAACACGACTACGGATTTTTATACTTGGCTGGCATCACTCAAATGTTCCAAACCAATAACCAACGCACGTGCACTTTTTAACTCATAAGTTATTCACAAGTTCTTCCAGTTGGGAGGATGGAAGGGGAAAGCGAATGATAAAGAGCTTATTTAATTTTAAGGGAATCAGGGACCGAGGAGAAGAGCAAAGGAACAGCAAAAAAGGAAAGAAAACTTCAGAGAAAAACCAAAGCAAAGAGAAAGTTTTCAATCCGGTATGTATAAAAAAATCTGAGTTCATTCTTTTGAAAAGCTGCTGGTGTATTTAATTATAAGAGCTTAAAACACAGGTTAGCAGCTGCAGCATCAGACTTTTCTTTTACTTTTTAAGCACACCACACTACTGGTTTTACAACACGATTGGTCTCCATAGCTTCGTACGTAGTTTCTTCTGATGCTGAATGAATTTATCATTTTCTTTTACTTTTTAAGCACAGCACACTACTGGTTTTACAACACGATTGGTCTCCATAGCTTCGTACGTAGTTTCTTCTGATGCTGAATGAATTTATCGCCCTGTATATATTCTCTACCCGTGATCTTCATGACTCACGATTCCCTCGTGTTAAATTCTCATTTATCATGGAAAGGTGTAGCGTAGTGTACACGTGCGTGTCCATTTCAATCCATTTGTCACAAACAACACACATTAGCAATTAGAGGAACAGGAAATGGTTGAGCATTGATTTTGTGTTTATAAATCCAAACCAATTTGTTCCACACCCTATAACATCAATTCTATAAATTAGAGTCAGCTCATCCGTTTAACGGCATGAGAATATCTGGGTGTTCAAACTATCGATGAAACTCTAATGGGCAAAGTCGGTTCCATTAGGTTGATTACAGGTGATTAGGATACAAATTGGCAAAGTTTAGAGTAATGGTGAGATTTCTCGTGATAATTAGTGAATATAAATAAAAGACTTGGAATTTGGGTCAATACTAAGTACGAAATTGCAGAAATACATGTCTTTGTCTTATTTTTGAGTTTTCTTATAAATTACTTTGTTCTGATTTGTGGTATTTTTTTAAATTTCAGGCTCGAATTCCTGTCAGTGATGACTATGTTGAGCCATTGGATCAACTGGCTGAACCCAATGCACATCATGCAGACGTATCATTGGCTCCTTTGTCGTCACTGGACCAGTCATGGGCAGCACTGAATGACCCGGATGAGCCACCATATCATGAAATTACAGAAAAATATAACGCACCCTATTATTACTCTGATACACTGAAGGGGATTCCAGATTCCTCGGGTAGACCTCCGCCGCAAGAAACCTCATCACCACCCATTAAATTTGGCCCAAGCCGAACTCAAATCTACAACGGCTCATCCACGTCATCCTCGGCTTGTAACTGCTCCCAGGGTCGGGCCCCCTCCAGGGGTGGGATTGGGGGAATGGCAAGAAAACGCTATGAAACTGCATTCCTCCCTGTCAATTCTTCCCCTGCAACTTCCTTCCCAGACGTAGATTCCCTCCTCTCATCCATTCAATCAACATCCGTCTCAACGTCTCAACCTGTTCCTCTCTCAAAACCACTTGTTTCTGGAGTCACAATCGTAACTGCCCAGACACACGTCCATTATTGCCGACCAGATGAAAAAGATGAGGAGGATTGGAGAAATCAAACTCCATCTCCACCCCAGAAACACACACCCTTGAGTGAGCCATTGCCTCAGAAAAAACGTTATGAATTTGCCCAAGGTGGATGTGATTCCACGCTGTCAACACAAAGTAGCAGCGGTTGGAGTTCCAATACATCCAGCTCACTCTCCCAGAACGATAATTATGCTGGGAACCCTAGGAAACACAGCACTCGGCTAACTCTTCTCATGAAAGACAATTCAATCAGTTCATTGGAGTCTATTGATTCAACCAAAAGTGAAGACATGCGATTCTCACGACCCAAGGATCGTCTCCAACAAAGTGGACGAACCACGAAACTTCTTTCACCCATTTCTGATAAAAGCCCACTTGACCCATCCAATTCTTCTTCCATTTATACTCTGGATCAAAAGGATGGTCGTCTCAGTCATTGCTACGGCTACGGAGGAATGAGTCAGGCCCCTCCAAAGGATATTTCTAGCTTACATGGTGCAGCTGTTGCGGATCAGTTGGCAGTTCCATGGGAAATGCCAAAATTGAGAAGAAGACTGGCACTACTGGCGGACTCGGGGATTTCACTGGATTTTCCAACCAATGAAAATCCAACCAATCATAAAGATTGCCAATTTGAGCGTTGTCCACCCACCTTTCCTCAGAGAATGCAAAGTGTAAAAGGGAACTTGGAGCTTAGGATTCCAAGAGCTGACTCTGGAGAAGAGGGAGAAGAATATCTCCAGTATGAAGGGGAAGAAACAGATCAGCAATATCAGGAAGCTACATTTAAAGAAGCAAGCAAACCCTGGTCTGGACCTTCTTCTGCCGTCCGAACGCAAAGTGGGAAATCAAGATTTGATCGTTGTAGCATGAGATTAGACTTTGCAAAGAAAGAGAGTCCTAGCTATGAATTTAACCCTGAGATTAATCTGGATTCTCAAGAATGGTTCCATGGTCATATAACTCGATCTGAGGCTGAGAATATTCTGAGAACCACAAAAGAAGGCTCTTTTCTTGTCCGTAACTGTGAAAGCTCAGCGTTTAATCGCTATTCTCTAAGTCTAAAGTAAGTTTTGAATTTTTCACACTCAATTTTCACGTCTGCATTAGCTTAGTTGACAAATTTGTTGAGAAAGTCAGAAGACCCTAGGCAAAATATTCAACACTTTGCGATTGTCAACAGATTTACTCGTTGGCTCAAGAAATGGATATGCATTAATACGTAATAAATATTAAAGCCAAGACCTGATACTTCCAGTGCTTTTGGGGGAAATAACATGGAAAAAGTTTTAACCTTGGCCTGAGTCTGGTTCTGGCATGAAAGGATTAGTTGGTTTGGAATGGGAGTTTGAGATAGAGCAAATATTATTTACAGTATGGGTTTTCGCCCAAAGTTTTTTGCAGAAGAGATAAAAGTTTGCAGAGCAACTTTGTTCATAAATTTTAATGCCAATTGGACAATTTTTGTCAGTAGGATGAACTCGTAAGATGAAGCATATTCCAACTGCGGGCTCCAAGTACTCAAGGATGATTTAATATCCTCGTGCCCTAAATGTGTCGTCTTATATATTCTCAGGCCAGCACGGCTTCCTTGGAAAAATTCCCAAAAAAAGTAGGAAATATTAGCAGAACTGATTTAATCAGGAAAATGCATGAGGCAAATAAATTCTCAAGAGTAACATAAAAATTACGATTAGTATCTCAATGACTTTTTACCATGGAATATTAGTCTTCAAAATTTCTCTGAAATGTCAACAGGACTTTCGCAACGCCATTTATTTACGTGTTTTTTATGTCTATTTTTCCAGAAGTGCACGTGGATTTATCCATATCCGAATTGAACCGAATTCCTTGGGTACATTTTCCTTGGCGGAACAACAGTTTCCTTCGGTTCCACACATGGTGCTCCATTTCATGTCAAATCGACTTCCCATCAAGGGTGCAGAACACGTCAAATTAAAGTATCCAGTTATCATACAATTATTGTAAAAATCACATGAAATGAAATCTTCTTAATGTCAAATGCTATACTAATGGCATTCAAATCCATAATGTCTTTAAATGTAAACATTGTATCACAATGAATAGACTTACTACGTCAGAATTATTCTCAGAGATTAAATTTTGGTAGCCCAAGTGTAAAATGAATGCTAATCTTGGGGGCATTCGAAAGAAGACTATTGTTAAATAAAATTAAGTTACCCAAGGTTTAAAAATAATATTAACAATATAATTAATCCCTCGTCCCTTAAGTCCATAATGCCAAGTGGGGTGTTGTTCTTAGCTAATTGCAATATTTCCAATTTGAATGAGATTCTGTTCGATCTGGCCGTCCTGAATTTATTGTGCCAATAGTAATGATAATTACTTTTAATTCTAATTTATGCTTTGCCAATGAACACAAGAAAGCAGTGGATTTGATATCCTTATAAATGCGACAATTCTAAATTAGAATTAGTTTCTATACCTAAAACTCTGAGCGGTCTGCTTGTCAAAGACTAATATTTAATTATAATTGGATGTTGCTAGTTCGAGTATTGTGTGCAGAAAAATGTTTAGTACTACAAAAAGCGTTCGGCTTTCCTTGAATTCAAAACTACAATACGTTCTAGAGACTCAGTCAATATTTCCTATAATTTTAAAAGCTATGTACTGAGCTCTGGTTTTAAATTTTGAAAACGTCCAAAAATGAATAATAATTGTTTAAGTTTTTCCCAATTAATAATATTTCTTATTTACAATCTACTTATTTTAATTTTGATCTTTTTGTATTTAATTGGGTATGACAATATATTAACTTGTTCAGAATCCAGCACCTTGATTTGATGAACACTGACCAATGGAATTTTCCGATAAGTGTGTATCATTCCGTATGACTAATAGAGGATGTTGAAAATTGAAATATCCAACCTTAATTTTTTCCTCTATTTCCACAAATTTGAGTTAATCATGACTGTAATGTGCCAGTTGCCACTGAACGGTCTATTTTATCTACCAAATTCTACTCTACACGTCTACTCGTAATTTGTGGGTTAATTATAATAGTAATTAACAGAATTATACCACTATGTATTACTCTCGTAAAATTATATCGATATTGTACGTACGTAAAAATTACGGATAAACCGCCAAAGAGAGTCTTCAGATGAATAAAAATAAAACACTGGAAGCACATATGAGCTTCCTAGAAAACAATTTATAGAAAGTGATACCAAATTATTTCGTCTTGTAAAAAATTGATAAGAATTATGAAATTCATCAGCTTTGAGATTTTAGCCGATCACGGTATGAAAGTATTGGGTACTTCTATATCTAAATTAAAAGAACTGGGTGGTCATTGTTTGGAGTCTGTAAAGAAAATAAATACTTTACGTGTGTATTTTTATGATAATCCTTCGGTAATATTGTCTCTTCTTTAATATCCAACAGCTGCCGAATATTTGCTTATATACATAATTCACCTACTGGGTCTATCACAGATGAATCTTAAGTTATCTTAACAGTATCAGATGAAATATGAATAATGTATCCGAGTAAGCTCATTTCGTAATTTTGATTTTATTGCTGGTACAATTCACGTATTTTGAATTTTGTTTCCTTAAACTAGGATTTAGTTAGCACAACTAATCAAACTTAAAATTCTTGCTAGCCTTTCCAAAGGCCCAATGAAATTTCGCCCTTTGAGTTTTGTTGTACACTTTCTCGATTGGAATTTTGAACTTCATGCACCTAAAATTTGTCCAAACGTCAATATCATGGAAAATAATTATGATATTAGCATAAAAATTTGATATTACGCTCACCAAGCGATCGTGATTCTGGGATCCATGTAATTCAGCTTAGATGTACCCAATGCAATTTGTTTTCCCTCATTCTTATCTGTTTCCATCGTCCGCCATTTCTTCAACAGTGCTCTTGACTTTTCGAGATATTCCTTCTTTCTCTGATACTTGGAGTCCTCTTTCTTCATTTTACGTAACTCACGCTCCAATTGATCAATTTGCTCGGATTTCTTTTTGATTTTATTACGAAGGTTTTCCATGTTCTTCTCAAAGTTTTTGGGAACTGTACGTTGATGATTACATAAAATGGCGACATCTCGATTCGCCCGATTATAGGCCAACAGCTTTTCCTCTTCTGTTCCAAGGGACGGGGTCAACTTCTCCAGTTGCCGTTGAAGGACATGCGATGCATTATAGGTTCGAAACACCTTGGCTGTTAACCCGTCCATTAATTTTGACAAATGCTGATTGAGGATACAGGCCTGAAAAAATAATTTCAGCGAGTGCATCTACTTGATTTGGTTTTGTTAATAATTTAACTTACATTAATTTGGCTAAACAATGCATCTCCAGGTCGTTTCTTCTTCATGAGGTCTTTCAAAATATTAAAAACGACTTCTTTCACTTGAACCGAGTTTCTATATCGGATTGCATCCTTGCCGAGGAAATCAAATGCGACAATCTTTGTTTTTCCTTCAAACTTTTTGTATAGAGTGAGATGTTCGCAACGGAGGTTGCAACAGCCGACAGTGTCAGCTCTGTCTTTGCCTTTTTCACTTCCAGCACGAAAGGAAAACTAAATATTGAATCATACAATTATTTTAGCATAAAAGTTTACGATTTCACTTAATTAGCTTTTACCTTGTCTATGAAATACATTGCCACCGAACACTCTTGAGTCATAAAATTTTGGGAGTTCCACCCTTTGCTGTAATTGCGCCTGATTGTGTCAATTTTCTTGGCAAGTTCTCGGGCTATTTCGTACTTTTGGAAATCCTTCTCTCGTTTTAAGTCCGAGGTTTGATCAAGTTGAATGTACTTTGGTTTACCCTAGATTTGATACAAAAAATAATTAAGACACAGTTAAAACAAAAATGAGAACTAATGAACCACTAACATGAATATTCTCTGTCCAAGACGCCAACCATGTAACTGTCTGATCGCATTGAATAAGTTTCCAATGATGGCCTTTTGGAGGAACCGGGTACTTGCTCCGACGTCCACAATTTATTATAACGTCCTCTGGTTGAATTCGCATTTTTATCATTCCCATCTTTGGGTGATCTCCGCGTCCAATGAATAAACCTGAAAATTATAAAGATATTCTTACTCGCTATCTAAATTGGATTGCAAGTGAATTTTATTTTACCTGGTGGTTCAACAGAGTAATTTCCAACTTTTACTTCACGACCATCAACAATACAAGTCCCATGTCTTCTTTGAATTTCTTTCTTCTTTCGTTTGATTTTAGCTTTATCAGCTGAGCTCATGGCTTTTCGTTCCTCAGCTTTTTGCTGGAGGTAAGCATGTATACCACTAAAGTCACATTTATCCAGTCTTTTGATTTTCCTTTTCTCAGACGAGGTCATCAGCTTTTGCCAATCCTTAAAATTAATAAATTCTTGCTGTTATTGATATAATTTCTAGCCTAACGCATAAAATAAGGCACGCTCACCTCAAAAAAGTTTTCATTAAACGTGTCAATTTTGGTGTAGTTATGTCCATAGAACCTGGCGTAATATCCAGCTGCTTCACTCAGTCGCCGGTGAAAGATTTACATTTCGTCCATCGTATTTAAAATGCACATGATTGGGTAGGGGCTCATACGGTGGAGAAAAAACCGGACCCTTATGCTCAAGGGTATCCCATTTTAAACCATCTTTCTTGTCTTTGAGCCATTTGTCGTCATCTTCATCGGAATCGCTCGAATAAGGAGGGTCATCTCGTTTTGTTCGTTTGGATTTTGGTTTTTTCCCTCCTGTGGCATAATTATTGTGCTCCGAGGACAAGGAATCATTTGCTGAATCTTCATCACTACTTGAAGATGCTTCGTCGTATTCTGAAGATGTGTCATCGTACTCTGACGATGAAGATTCGCTGTCGTCGGATGAAGAAGAAGTTTCCTCCGAAGAGCTGGACTCACGCCCACGCTTACTCATGGTGTCAATATACTAATGTGTATTTTGACTTAGAATTTTATATTGAATTTAATTTATAAATTAATGGTCTTATAAAATAACTCTAATTTTGAATAAAATAAAAGTAGTGACGTAGATTTCATAAGTGAACAGATTGCATTGGATCCGTTTGTTTGTTTGTTATGCCGTAGTTAGAGGAGACCTGTCATAACCTAAATCTAATGTCACCTGTTTAGTTGAATGGTTAAAAAAAACAATATGAATTTAATTAACTAAAATAATAATGCTTCAATTTAGAAGCACATTATTTTGTGATCTGCTAGAGTTTCTGGATACATTGTTTTATACACGATGGTTTAAACTTTTGTCATCATTTATTTTACTTTTGTCATAATCCTGAAATTGCTATAGAAAATTGATATTGTAACATCACTAACTTGCTTCTAACCTTTGTAATTTTACAAATATTTTAGCTTTAGTATTTTCTGGTGATCTCCATCTGGCTCAAAATGTACAAGCTACAAGCTAACAAAAGTTTCGCTTTCGGTTCGGGAGAAGGTGACTCCTTCTACTACTCTACGCATGAAATTCGCTTTCTCCAGCAAGCTTTGAAAAACCATTGAGGTATACAATTACGCATTGCGTTAAATGTTAGTCCCTCTATTTGAGGATAATTAATTTTTTAAATACGCTACAGGTTCTACATAGAATTAACAGGCTTGCCTGAAGCCAAGCCACAATTTGTTATCATGCTAAATTTTCAAGACAGAATGCATGCATAAAATGCTCAAAGGAGGAAAGTGAAAAAATTGAACGTTTCTTTAAATTTATTGAATTTTCATAACTTTTTCGAACCAACACATATAATTTTCAGACTGGCTGGGCTGGAAAAGAGTCGAGCTGATTTTTTTGAAAATATATTCCTTGTTTGTCTTTCACTTTTGACTTTCATCACTTTTCTTTTCCATGCATTGACATTCTGGTTGTACGGAAAAGTGAAAGTTAGTGCATCATTACTTTGCTTTATGGTTAGAAAGATAAAGTTTTCCCAAAAGCATGGAATGGAGTGCATCGTCCTATTCTATCCTTGTCGGCTGAAAATGAAAGTAGTAGACTTTTCCAAAAAAAATTCTTTATATTCAAGGTTCAACATGGATTCACTTTTGAATTCATGGGAAGAATGCCTCAACTCTACTCTTCAAAAATTATTCTCCTGCACCCTGGTTCTGTCTAATCGGCAACATTTTCTCCTCTCTGCAGAAAAGCTGAAAACGTTTCGTCTGCTTTTTTATCTAGAGATTTTATTTTGAACTGGAAAAGTGTAGTGTTTTTTCTCGTCCTTTTGTTTCTTCTAGGATTGAGATAAAAATTTTCATTTTCAACGAAGCGATTACTATATGTAAACAAGTGTTTGTTTTTTAAATTAGCCATAAGTTAAGTAAATGAACCCTTTACGTCTGATTCTTTGCATTAGCTTTTATGAATTCCATGAATAAACAAAAATGTTGTTTTATTTTTCAATTTCGAAAGTGTAAAAATCTCAGAATTTGTCTGGTGTCTAATAAGAAGCAAAATTAGGTAGCAAAATCTGTTCAAACTTTATGCCTAGAGTTGTTTTTCATTTTTTATTTGGGTTGTACATTGGAAAAGTCAATAGCAACAGCAAATTTATTTTTTACTCCAAACAACCTTCATTTTCAATCCAATATGATTTCGGATGCCAAATTTGTATGACAAACTGTAATTTAGTGGGAATCAAATCAATTAACGTCTGAGTACATAAATTTCTGCACCTAGACTTGTGCCATTTTATTGCTAATATTATCTATAAAAAGTTTGTTGAGACAATGGGTATTTGGCTATTTGTAATCATTGTCGGGTCAATTGCTATAATTGTTATGGTGCTTAAGATCATTTGGGATGTTTTGGACTGTATGGGGTATTCCAGAACAAATACCCTTCGGCGTCAAGATAGCCAAGATCGTGATATTGAGATGCAAGTGATCGGTGGAGCTGGGGATGGTCGAAACACGGAAGCTGGATCCTCCCAGGTGAACGAACTGATCCCATCGGCTCCGATAAATTCTTGTATGAAATTGCCCCAAGTTCACAACAACGAAGTCGCGATACCGATTCCGATTCCAATGGTTGATCGAACAGTAGATGATGAATCGGTGACATTGGAACAAATTGAGGATATTTTATCCGTGGCGAATACTTTGTGGAAACAATTTCAGAAAGACAAGAATAACTCGTCACCCTCCAATGCTAAATTCACAAAGGATGTTATTCTTAAACTTTTGGGTAATTTTTTATTAAGAACCAAGTCTGATTTGATATTTTAGAATTTGAATTATTTTCTTCCGATTGACTTAGCCAATTTGTATGACATTAAATGCCGAGGACGACGTAATGTGCGAGAGGCTAGGAGTGAATGTGCCAATTTGATTATTTTATATATTCGACAGTTGGAGAAATTGGAAGAGATGTCTAGCCCACTGAGGTGAGAATTGAGTGATCATTGCAGCAGACCTCTCCAAAATGTCAAAACTTCTCAACTTCGTCGTACTTATTATAAATAAGTAAGCTTAATAAAGAAAAAATTAGAACCAGCAATTGGCTTATGAAATTAAACTAATTTCTAACATTTTAGAATGCCGTGTCCTACTTGTGATTGCGTTGTGATTATCAAATTGTTCTGTTAACCTTAAGACACTTGGACCAAGATGGTTGCCAGTGCCTCTGGTTCGCCCTATTATAAAATTTTTAAAATAATTAAATAATTTTAATATTTTGAAGTTCCTTGCTCAGATTTCTTATTAACCTTCGATTCATTTCAACAGTGCCAAAGATTAATGTAGATATTAGTATGTAGAACTAAAGGAAGTTTTTAGATTATTAATTTAGTAAAATGAAGAAAAGAATTGGGGAAGAGGAGAAGAAACATTGCATAATTCAGTCCAAACTTTGGCTAGCCCTTGTGAACTAGTTTTGTTCTTTTCTTGGTTCATTTCTAATTCAATGTGGTTGAATGTATGTCCTGGGGAAAATGGGGAAGGGAGTTGTGAAGGATGAAAATTTGAGTTAAATCAGAGTTAATGTCCAGCAAGACTGAGACGGGGGTTGGTGGTGGAAGAAGAAAGTAAAAGTGCGGGGAAAGGCTCAGAAAACCATTTGAAGGAGAAAGTCCCATAACTGAGAATGAGATTGCCTGAACTGACATTATTACAGTTGTGGATTGTCCTGGTGAATGTGAAGAGATCAAATTGAAAACCGAAAACGGGATGAGTTGAGCCTCTGCGTCGATATACATTGTTAGTAAGCAAAAAGGAACGACCTCATTCTACAAAATCCTTTCCTTTTTCTGCCCAACCCGTAGTTCCCTTGTTTCCAAACCTTTATTCTCATAATCATTGAAGGTTAGGTTAGAGTCAAATTGAGTGGAGCCTTCCAAATTGCTGTAATCTCAACCTGCATTAATGTCACTAAAACTACGACTCACTTCCCCTCCTCCGCGTCCAATTCACCTTCTCAAAAAACCAACATTACATTGTTCTGGATTATTACGTTGACCTCCTTACCTTTTATGTCAACGATTTTCCTCAATTGTAAAGGAAACGTTGAACCAAGTGACAGGTTTGTCTTAACCGCTCGTTTAACGACCCAAGGACTCCATTCCGACCATTCACATAAATGGCACAGACCTCTGGGGTCACTCTAAGTATTACCTTGAATTTAACTTGCTCCATAAATACAAATAACATTAAAGATTTGAGGATTGCACTGTTTTTGATTTTGTTGATTAATAAATCAGCACAAAGTGTCCCAGAGAGTGCAAATAGAAAAAAGTCAGGAATAGAAGTAAATATTTGTGAATTATTACATATTGCTAAAGCCTTGAGTTTTCGAATCGGATAAATAATTTAAAGGAATATGACACAAGGGGACGGTTTAGTTATTTGTTTTTTTATAAAATCTCCGCCTGTGTGGAAGATGAGTGGAGAAAGGAAAAGATTTGAGTGAAATGAATCCTCTGCCTTTGCTTGTAGCAGCCCCAACCAACAACTCTTTTCTCTCTCTGGCCCAGAATCTCTAATAACTATTGAGTTAATTTGACTAAAGGAGTCGGTCTCACGTTCTCTTTCCTTTCTAAACACGAGTCAGGATCCCTCGAGAGGTTCGAAAAAGGGCGTCATGTTCTTCCTTGGAAATAAGAGAGGATTGGGCTCTTGGGTCAAATAATTCCCGTGGACTCTCTCTGTGTAAGGAAAGGATTTTCTGAAACAACTTTTATTGCACGTTGACAAACCTTCACGACAATAAATGCAAAGTACATATACACAGTCTAGTTTTGTCACGTATTCCTTGTCTTCAATTCCTTTTCTTCTCTTTGTTGTTGAGGACCAAGTCGGTTCGTAATGTTATGATTTGGCATGATGGCTTATGGATTTAGATGATGTGTCACCAAAGTGTCATTTCCCTTCCTTTTCACCCATACACGCATTCCCTCAATCAACGTAATAATAATCATAGCAATAGTAATTTAAGTCATTCATTATTACTAGGATTAGTACTACTAGATATGAAATAAAGTCCTTCCCACTAGGATACAATGAATACAAATAAAATTTAACACCCTTGTCAAAATAAATTTGAAACTATTTTCACCCAAAGGAATGCCAGACCGAATTACCCATTGTTTTCATATACGTAATACACAACATTAGATAAATTTCCACACTCTCTCAGATAGCGATATAATTATGTAGGTTGCATTATTCTACCAAATTTTTAACTCCAGTAAACCAATCCGAATGAATTCCTAGTAACTTGAAGTAAATTTTTCTAACAAAATTAGAACACTTACTTTTATCTTAGAAGAAAATGCAACTATTTTTGAATTACTATAATAGTCATAACTTTGCATTTATACTTAACCTAATTCTGCATACATACATTAATTAATTATGAACAATTAACTTTTTTTGGTCTGAAATCTTTGGTTGAAAATTAATGGGACTTAATATTTTAAATTTCTATCATACTGGTCTAACAATTAACCCTAATTCCTTCATAATACTATTTACAATTAGGTTTCTTCTAAACAACGACTACAGAAATTTGTTTTTTGAAGGAGTAGAATCATTTTGAATTAAAAATTAATTTAATTTATCCCTTCATTTCTATTAGCTTTAGCTTTGCCCAGCAGTGCATCAATATTAGCACATTAATAATACTCGTACATTCTATGAAGATTGGATCGAATCCAATTTTGAATTTTTTTTACAATAAAGCAGGATCACGCATTAGATTTAATTTATTTTATCATGTTAAATGTTAGATTAGATTTTCTTCCACCAGCAACTTTCACTCCAGGATTTACCTAATTAAGAAGTAGATGAGTTGACACTGGATTTGAATTGAGAAGAAAGCTCCAATTTTGATTAGCTCAAATCTAATGGGAAGTCTTCCAACATTTTGAGACGAACCTACCAATTCAAAAGTACAAAAGAATTAAGGCTCAATTCCCCTGTGAATACGTCCGACGACGCCGACTACGACTAGTACTGGGACATGGATTTCCATTCAAATCCTCGCAATCAACAACCTATTGAATCATCATATCATGAATTCACCGCGTTCGTCTTCCAAGATTTTGTAGTTTATTTTGTATTATTGGCTCGAGTCAAGTCAAGAATCACAGATATACGACACTACAATTTTGCGTCACAGGCATTTTTCATTGTTAAAAATTTTATCCAATCAGCTTGTAACGGTAATAAAGTTAAAAATAAGCTCAGCCAATAATAAATTTAGTCACAACGATCGTTCAAATTGAATTAAATTTAGAAGTAATGCATAATTTGCTAATTTATGTAAAATCCAGGATGCCATTCATAAAAATTAAAGTAAAATCTCACCAGAGTTACGAAGACGATTGTTATCATTACTACTACTGGACTGGGAAGAGGAGTTGTCAACTACAGAGGAGATTTTGGGTCGGTCATCTTCATCAATGGAGAACTCGGACGATTGTAAATAGCGATCAAATATGGTGGCCGTGCATTTGAGCACAAGTCGACTATGAATGAAATGAGTCGGCTGAAGTTTCAAACGTAGGTGAAGTCTAGAAGTCTCGCTGCCATCGCGCTCCTTAACTTTTTCCAGTCCAGATGACGTGAGTGGGGCCTAGAAAATAAAATAAAATAAATACCTCTCATAAAAATAAACCTACACAATCATACAGATTAAATTACAGGATAATACAAGTCTTTATTTAATAATCTGGGCTTTCAAGGAAATGGAAATGTATGGTATAAGTCTGATTTTGCTCTGATTCGTTGTTTGTCTATCTGTCTGTCTGTAATGGGAGAAGAAACAGAAACAAATCTCAAACACCCTGTCGTAAAACCTTTAGAGTTGTAATCACTTTGCTATTCCTACATTTACTACCCTGTCTGTAAACATCCAGGGATTTTGACTACAAGCCTGGCAATGAACACCCAAGCCAGGTCAAAATGATTCCAGTCCAATCCTTCGTCCATAAATTCGGAAGTAGTGTTCTGGCGAATCAGGAAAACTAAATGCTTATTCTGTATTTTCATAGACGCTCATGACAGAGACTTCTCTTGTGAGTTTTGAGATCAAAGTCAAACAAAATGAATGACCAAGTTGCATGTGAACTTACTGGAGTTGAGTTGATGAACCAGGTAAGATTGGCGGGCGGCCTTGAGCGATATGAGCTGCAGTTTACATCGATAACATCTCCGACAGAGTAGCGATTTTTAAGTTGACTGATGACAGGCTTCGAGATTGGAAAAGCTGTGGAAAATATTAAACAAGCTTAGAATTATAAAAAAGTACTTTAGTTGCGTGTTCGCATATGCTTAGCCTACCAAATCCCTAGTTAATTTTCTCTCTTTACAAAAGGAGCAAAGAGTGAAGGCAGGGAAGGAAAACGAATGAAAGAATAACAAGGAACGACATTCACACCTCAAAGCTTCATTCCTAGTTTCTTAGACTCGTGGCTTAAGGTTAATTTCTTTCTAATTGGAATTGTGGTTAGGAAATATTTAGAAGAGAAAGCTTAAGCTGAGCTAAGCTTAGGATGGGGTTTAATTCTAATAATCGTTGACAGTAATGTTGGGGGTTATGTTTGATGGGGTCCACACAGAGTGAGTGTTAGCAGGAGATGATGGATGAATCGTTTCATGAGGAAGCTTAGCATTTTCCATACTTTGGATATTCCACCCTTTGTTTTTCCACAATTTCCCCTAGTTTTCTTACTTAATTAGCTTATATTATGACAAGGGAAGCTTACAAGGTGCTACTCGAGTCAAACTAAGATTGTATTCATACTGTGGGTCATGTTTAATTACTCCAAGGTCTAAAAATTTATTATTACTGTATTAGGACAACCCGTACAGGCTGATACAAAACTGAAGAACTCGTGCCCTTTGGCTGGAAGGAAGACATGAGGTTTGAGTCAAACTCAATTCATGGCAAAAGGATGAGACACATGTTCATTTCAAATCCTTAGCTTGAACCCAACCATTACTTCTCAATGTCGGAGCCTTGTGTAAACACAGAGTGTAATGTCAAAGAACAACAGTGAAGTGACTAAGGAAAAAGGGAAAATGAAAATGGATCCCTAGTTCAACATCAGTTTTAGCTTCAGACGATCCAAAGTGAAATGTCGGGGAAAATGATGAGTGTTGGGATGAATTGTGGACGGGTTGATCCACCACATATATTTATACATAGACACAAGCACAAGACATGGGAATATCAGTCGAATTTTGAATTCGCTGACATTACCCTTGAAAACTTGCTCAACCATCCTCCTTTCTCTTCTCAAAAATCATTTATCTCCTGGCACACTCAGAATTTCAAAACTTGTAAGCAAAAATAATGGATCTATGTATATTTTGTTCAGTGTTCTACCGATGAAATGACATTTCTTCTTAAATTTTATGCTTATTCGCTATGGCTCAGGTCACTGACTTCGAACCTTTGTAAAAAGAACTTTAAGGAAGAATCCAGAATCGATTGGAATAATGTAATTTTTCATGAATCGCACCCGCAGGTTAGAATTCAAAGGAATATTTTATGAATTCAGAAAGGAAGAAATACCCTATAATCATTCATTCCTGACTTTTGATGGACGTACAAAAAATTTGATATCTATGTGAAGAAATGCATTTGCCCATGCATTTATTTGGCAATCGAGAGGTCATCATTTTATTTTATTCCTCAAAATAATCAATCATCCTAATTAAAATTAATTTTTTAATGGACTGACATAAAATGTCGAAAAAACCCAATATTTCCATTATATAATTTTATTGTCATAAAAACAAATAATTAATACATCAAATAATTTCAGGCTAAAGCCTAGAAAATTATAAATTAAGCACAACGACTTGAAATGAATCAAAGATTAAAATAGGATAAAGGGCTAGCGTTGCCGATGATTGGTTGAATTCGGAGGGATAGAGATGATGGGATGGCCATTCAACATGGAAGCAATGGTGCTGGAATAATGCTGTCTTACTCCGGTTGGATCCACATAATAAACATTCACTGGAATTTGTGTCAACGGTGAACCACCATGTTGGTCATTTGGAATATGACCTCTTTGCACTTGACTAACGCCACGGTGCATCCCCTGAGTTGTACCTTGCTGAGTGGTGGTATTACTTCGTCCCGGATTTTGTCTTCCAGGTGCCGCATTGTGCCATCGACTTGACCTTGAGCTCTGATGAGCTTCTCTATTCTGGAAATTCCCACTCTCCCTTACCACGAAATTATCACGATTCTCTGGTCTATCAAATGGAATGATTCTTGTTGAAGTATTACCAATACGATAGCCTGATCCATTCAATCTGAAAATCAGTGTGATTTCCCAATTGACCATAAAATGTCTTCCGAGGCAAACTTCATATCCCTGCAGGTTTGGATTGACTCGAAATAGGACGGTAGAGTAATGATTCCGAAGAACAAGGGTCAGCTTCACGCATTCTTGGACTGATCCATTGTTGTCATCATGAATCCTAACACGTGTTGTTGGAATACGTCTTCGATGAACTAATCTTGCCAGATTTGGGCCAATGGTAGACACAGGATGCTTAAGGCTGAATGTGGCATAGACGTATTCTCCCAAAATATTGACCAAAACAATTGGCCTATGATTTGGTCCAGATGCCTGGAAATGTCTTGCCCTGGGTGGAATTTGACCTGCCATTACTCTTACTCTAAAAAGCTCATTAAAAAATAATATAAATAATAAATTCAAACAAAGACAAATCAAAGTCTAAAAAAAGTTTGACTCACCGTTTAAAATATCAAAATGTCGATTAAGCGATAGAATTTGCAGAATTTTAAATCCAGCAGCCAAACAAAGAATTTTGTTCCGTGTCTTCAATTTAATTTTTAGATCTCTTGCACATTCATCCGATCACTTCAACAGATAGCGCAAGACAAAATTCATTCTCAACGAATTCAGTCTTCTGAGGTAAAGTTACAACAGTTACAAGGTTTGATTACAAAATTATTACACTCTCTTGCATTTGACATTTCTTGTCATATAATTCAAGTATTACTTGGATAATGTAATAAAAACGAACTCATGTTTCAATCATTGTAACAGCAGTGCTATTTTCATTACAGTTTTGTGTATCTGTTGATTCATTTCGTAATAGTTTTTTTCCTTGGTCAGAAATTACAATCACTTTGAAATCCCTTGAGTTTCTCTTGTTTTCATTTATTTATATTGTAGCATATTAAAAATAGATTACAAAATGCAACTTTATATTATAATTACAAATGTAGAAAAGTAACTGTACAGTGAAACTTTTTCATTTAGGTTATTATGAGGTTTTTTAATTCTTAAGGCTAAAATTTCAAAAGTTATTTTAATCTGGCATATTATAAAATTTCCTTTCTAGTCCGCTAAGCAATTCCCTCCGAAACCGTTTATTTCTTTTTAGACAGACAGACAGGCTAGAATAGGAAGAACGAGACTAAAAAGAAATTCCAGAAGTAGTATTTACTCTTTAAAAAGAAAAAGAGTAAAGTCCAAAAGACAAACAGACGTTGAGTGGGAAAAGGATAGATTTAAAATGGGAGCAAAGCATCCCTAAGAGTGAGAAAATCGAATCAAGGAGAAAAAGAAATCCAAGTGTCTTGACTTTGGAAGATCGATGCCAAGAAAGCTCCACAGGTCGTTTGGACTTAACTGAATTCTAAGACCAAGAGCTAAGACCAGAACCAAAGTCGAAGGCAAAGGTATAATTCAACTTGTTTAATTTGAAATGCAAAGAGAAAATTAGGGAAGGAGTTAACGTAATCAAGTTGGAATTAAGTAGATGTTTACTTTTGTAAGACAAGGGAAATGGGGTAAATGAAACCACAAATCGGAATTTACTTTCACCTGTCGTCGAACTTGTTCCAGCCTCCTATTCTACCCGGGTAAGTCCACATGTACATAAATTAGTCGGATGTTTGTAATGAAACCAAGCCTTGTCTTCCTCCTAACCAAGTTTTCTGTCTTTATTAGGGTTTCAGGGGTGAACCAAAAGAACTCCCGGAGTCTTGTCATAAATTCCCAAAGAGCGACACACGCTAGGTTGGAAATATGTGAAAGTCCTCTGCTCGCGCGTCTCATTCGATTTGTTACTCGTCTCATATTAGCTTGGACTTGGACTCAAGTAAAGTTGGAATGAAAGTTGAACACACAAGGACCTTAGACCAACCCATGGAGCACGTATACATGGACACACACACATTTGTACATATTGTGGAGAAAGAATAGGACGTGGAAATTGAGTAGAGATGCGTTTCGCATTGCGTTACGTTGCATTGCCCTCTACGCACTTTCCATTGGCAGTGGCTCAGGAGTCCACGTACATAACAACCCAAAAGGAAATTCCGTTCAGTTCTCTTCTCTATAGTTTTTGCAACCAAGTTTTACTTGTCCGTCCAGTCCAACCCGTTCATTCCACTCTGAGGGAATAGTAGAATGGAATAGAAGGGTCAGTCAGTCGCCAGTCGGTCACTTGCCAGAAATCGAGCTTTTCTCTCTCTCTTCGCTTTTTTGAGCTCCCAGATGACCATCACTTTTTCCTTCCCCACAATCCCAATAAACTAAATGCTAAAGGACAACAGCTGCTCCGCTGGCACTTTATGCCCTTTTAACCGCTTCGGCCTTTCACAAATTCACACCAACTCTAATTAAACAGCTCAACTCAACTCAGCTCAATAATACCCGCAAGCCCTTAGCATTCAAATTCAATACACTTTCTAAACATTGCATTACACTGTGTACACGTGTACAACTCATATTAAGCCAACTCAGGATTAGGAAATAATTAAAGGATGACAAGTAATTAATTTACGATTCATTTCCCAGGCAAAAAAATACGGATATAAACATACGCAGACTATTAGTATATGAGATTTGAGTAATTAAATATGTATGAAAAAATAAAATTGTAATCATAGAAATATTTGTGGATGTGATTTTAAAAGGAAAGGAAGGAACATGAGAGGGTAGTGTTGAAATAGTCAAGAAGAGAAAGGGTGGGAAAAGAAACGTTGGTTCCTTTTTTCCATGAGTTCTGAGCTCCCCTCATAAAAGTATCCCATAAAAATCTCTCAGAGTCTCTCTCTTCTTTTAGTAGTAATGTTCTAGTCAGGTCGTTAAAATATGACAGGTCTTTATATGACTTAATTACACTTTTCTTCCTCTTTATGGCTTTCACTCAGATCACCCGTTTAGTGGTCCGATGACATATCATTACATTATGGCTCATAAGTGCAAGTAAATGTCGAGACTCTTCTTCTCCACGCCATCACGCTCTCTATCCTATCTCACCTAACAACTCACCACGAGGTACTTTCATTCTCATCCCAATTCATTTTTTCCATGTCTACAAAAAGAAGGGCCAACATAAAAACTCCAATCCATTCTAGAAATCTACACTAAAAACGCTCAACCTCAGTCTGTACCAATTTTAATATGCATATGGGTCTTAAAATAAACCTGGAGAAATAATTGTTTTACCAGATTTGAAAACAATTACTAATTTAACTTATTAATGAGAGAATGAATTTTTACTTACCAACAACTGTGAGGAGCGCCGTCTGAAGATCTGTTAGGAATTCTGGAGCATCTGTCGTGACTTCACAACTATATTTCCCTGACATGCTGAGGTCAACTCTCCGTAGGGCCAACTGTGTAGCATTTGAGTGCACCAACTGCAAATTAAGAGAAGAAGGGATTTGTTTCAATTCTCCCCGCCTTTCATTTTGAGCACCGACCTGTCAACTCTTAAGATTAGTTGAGCCATTTAGGAATGAAATTAATATCTGGGAACTAATGTGAAAATATCCAGAAGAGCAGTTCTACACTTCACGTCCTCAATTCCCACTTCATTCTTCTCACCCCGAGTCAGTCAGAGTAAATAATTACTTTATAACATTTCATAACATTCAGGTATTTATTAGTTGGAAAATTTGACAGCTTTGAAAACAGGTGCTCTTTCCACATATTTCTCATAAATAGTTCATTAAATTTTTATTTAATGAACTTTGCACTAATCTTGCATGCAAATTGCAAGAATTGGGTGAAAATCTTAGAAAGTCTTCTGGAGTCTGGACAATTGGTATTTGCAACTTTCCTCGACTCGACTTGGACCGGAGAATGGGATAAACACAAAGAAGGTTTTTGGATTTTGTTTGTGCTTCCCATAGCCAGAATGCTGACATATCTCTGCCAAGTAATCTTGAATTCAAAATCCTCTTGTCCTCGACGAGATTTATGAATAATGTTCCCATATATTACCAAGTCCAAGTCCAAGTCTAGCTAGAGAATAGGAATCAAAGATAGGGAGCGAAATCGATGGATTCGGTTAGGTAAGCAACCCACTTGTCTTTGTGAGTGTGACAGTCAACCATAACTTTCAATCCATTGTCTCCTTCCCAAATGTCGACCAATCCAAATGACCAAGTAGAACAAAAACTGGCAAAAATATGTTCAAAAATGACATTTATTCTATTTACAACATGAAAACTCCCCAGTATTATTTACTACCCCTTGTCTAGCCTAGCCAACCCATTTTGCTCAATGTCCATGACTTTGGAAATTTACGGTCCAGTTTGCATAGTGTTAGCTTTGTAAAATTGTCAAGTGTAATGTTGTGATTTGAGGAGGGGCATACGTGCGTGAACTAACTTCCTCATCCTGTCCTTAGGTTCGGTGTTTGCTAAAAGAAAAAAAAAGTTTCCGCACGGTTGAGTCAAGTCTAAGAAACTCTAAGAAGGCTAAAGATACAAGATACATGTGACAATCGCACTATTCATCTAACCGTCTACAAGGCAAGGCATGGCACGGCTATCTCAAGTAACTATTTCCAATTTTTCTTGGAGAAAACAAGAATGCTGACAAATGTGAAGACAACGCAGAATTCCACACTACGACATACAAGTGAAAGAAGAAAAAAAGAGAAAAGAGTGGCGTTCATTGCCTCATGGGACGCAGAGATACCCGGTTGCAAATTTACTTTCTACAATTGATTGAGCTTTTAACTCTAATATCGGTCAAATCCTCGTGGTCCTAGAGGAATGTGTGTGTGGAGAAAAGAGGAAAATGAAAAACAGGGCTGCTGTGGCTGTGGCTGGGAGTGTGAGGAAATAAAGAGATTCCAGCACGTATTTCCTGGGAATTGTACGTTTGGCAATAAAACGTCGGAGGAACGTCAAGGTGAGTAAGAGAGCTCGCACGTGTGAAGAAAGGAGAAAACTTGGGGAAGAAAACCGAGGGAGAAAAAAAGTTTTTTTCTCTTTGATACACTTAGGTTTACATTCTAACAGCCTTAGCCTTAGCCCTAGTCCGTCTTTGACTGGGAGGTACGCACCGTTATTACTCTTGGTTTGTGAGAGATTGAGATTCTGTTTTTGGATGGTCGGATGAGCCCTGGCCTGGCCCTGGTATTAGAGGTTTACACTTAAGTGAATGGGTGAAGAAAACTAACCCAGGGATACCTCTGCCAAGGCAAGGCAAGCCAAGGCGCTCAGATCGGAAGACGTTTATCATAGAAATGTTCACTTGAAGGGATTTTCAAGAAGTCATTTGAACATGGACCTAATGCCTGCTGGAAGAAAATTCTTCCCATTACGGAATAAGGGTTAAGGCAGTGAAAGGAAGGAAACCCGCCTCATGACACACTTCCTTCACCAACGTCCACATAATATCCTCATTGTATAATTATCAACTAAGGAAGTAATTTCTAATGGCTCTGCACACCATGGGTCCACCAGCTCAACTCACTTCATCATCGAATTTCCAGAATCCTAAATCTGTAACTCATTTCTAGTCGTAAATATTTTTAATGCTAAAGATGCTCCTTGTTTACTCTAATCTTGAATGTATTTTCACACCCTTAACAATTATTTTCAACTGGATCTAAAGGAACATTAAAGTGGTTGAGTAAAGGTGGGAATAAACTGAAGTGATTTAGGATAAGGAGTCCAAGTCGTTTGAGGATTCTGGAGTGAAGAGGAGAACTGGATGGAGTAAGATTAGAGGAGGGGCTCAAAATGAAGCCCTTCAACTTGACTCTCATTTTCAATTGCCTTTCCATCCTAACAAGATTTGATTCACTTGGGAAGGAGGCATTATTGTGGTGGGCTCTGTCCTGTCCAAACTCATCTCTCTCGCTCTGGGTCAACGGCCTGGCTGGACGCTGGACTATTTTCTGCTAAATCAAGCCTAGAATTGAAATCATTCCATTTTATTTGTGCAAACAACTGCACTACAAAAACAAAGTTTTCTCTCTGGGTCAATACTACCTATGTTGACCTATAATTCAGTTTATGGAAATCATCCAAATTTGAAATGGCACAGCATAACTGAGCTAGGTTAAAATATCAGTTTTTGTAAAACCCAATCAGAATAGAAGGTTTTTGTATGCATTGAAAAGCGAGGTAGACAGAATAAAAAATGATGAAGAATCACTGAGGGCAAGACCCTGGTATATTTTATCCATTCTTTGTAAACCTCCATTCAAACTTTTTTATGACCCACTAAAAACACTATAAAATCAAAAAACTTTGGTTAAAACTGCCTAATACAATTTGCAATTCGAAAAGTTTTGATTTGTGTGAAGAACAATCGCCTGACTTTCTTTCTTTACCTTTGGAGACAAAGTATGTCGATTGACCTAGTTTGCTTAGGCAATGAGAACATTATGTTCTGCTAAATGCCAACTGTTTGCCTACCGATCCAAACTTTGACAACTGTTCCAAATCATTACATTTGGACGTAGTGATGATATTTTACTGAGATATTCAAGTAGAACAGGTGCTCTACATCTTGAAAATTTGGTCAGGTATCGTTGTTCAAATAGAACCAGTTGATAATCTCGTATTTAACGTACGTATTAGTGTAGGCGGGTTAGAGAATAGGTCTGATTCTGATTTTGATTTTGATTCCTTGTGCGGGACAGGGAAGACGAAAAGGAATCGAGGAAGGGGGCTCAGATATCGCAAAGGCATTGAAGCGTCTAGTCTGAGGAAGAAGAACGGAGAAGCATTTCATTTGAGATTCTGTTTCAAGTCGTAGTCGTTGAAATGGGCATTCCACTACAAAGCTAGGCGGGGGAAGGAATGGCGGAAAAAGAATTTAGAGGAGGAGGATGAAATATTATCCTGGCTCTCAGTCACATAGACAGACAAGGAAAATCCTATTGCCAATGACGAGTGGACGTGAATGAATTTAGAGCCAAGGACCACCAATGTTTTACCATTTAAATCATTCCTCTTCTCTCCGCGAAACGAATACAGTTTCCAGGAGGAACTTTAGGATATTTGCAATAAGAAGAAAACTCTTCTGACTTAAATCGTCAAATCAAATGTATTTGCTTTCTTGAAATTATTACGATGGAATTTTAACACAGTTAAATTGTTGAAAGCGGCAATTTTTCTAAAAATCTTAGTACTAGAATCGAATTTTATTGTTTAGACATAAAACCAACATGAATTTCCTTTCAAGTTGAGAAAATAATAAGGGACTTGCCCTCATTCTTCAACCTTTGGAGGAAAGATTCGCTTTCGCTTAGCTGTTTTATTTTATCATCCTATTCTTCTACATTTCTTTTTGAGTTAGCTCTTTTCCCCATTCAATTTACGACAGGTTTTTTTCCCACAGTTACTTTTTTTGACATTTCTACCCTCACTTTATGATTCCTAGCACCACACGACCACTAGGATTCCTTTTTTTTCTTTCTTTTCCCCATAGACATATTCCTTTCTCTTTTCAATTCCAAATCCAAAGGTGGTAAAAAAAGACTCGTTTACTTTTCAAATTCTTTTTAAATCTAGTCTGGGCACTCAATCCAGCAATTGCTATTCCTATGCTATGCAGTGCATCTCGTGGAAAAGGGGTGAAAGAACAATAAAAAATATTCAGGGTGGAAAATGACAAATGCTATGGGATCCTAGCTTCGTCCCCTTCGCTTTCACTCAAGAAAAAGTTTCTATATAAAATCAACTTGGATTTTTCCCCATCATGGACTCAAGTCAAAAGGCAAGAAACAAAAATGAGGATTTGGGTTGACAAAAGAACTTGTCGTGTGGAATCCAAGTGCACATTGCAACTGCAAGTCGAGTCGACACAATATACAAAAGTCTTTTCCTTTTGATTCTATTCTAACATTTTATTTGTACTATGATATGGAAGGAAAGTACACATTAGTTTCATTTAGATTTAACATTACGATGGCTCAACGTGTACAAAATTCTACAAGGCACTACTTACACTTGCACTCCCGGAACTCAGAATCAAGTGCCGTAAAGATAAAAATGCCCTATAACTCAAAGATATTCTTTCTACCCACACACGGCACAAAGAAAAGAAACTCCTAGTCTTATTATTTATACTCTGATTTTTGCAGACTCAAAAAATTCAAATTTCAGAGGATATACTACTGACAGACATGGGCGTAGATGCAAATAAATCTCACATTTGCCCTTTTTTGCAAACTCAGTAAAATATTGAGCCTTTTCGGACGAATGAAAAATGCGGGATAGGACGCGACGCTTATTTAGAGCGATGATATTTGATATTAACCTAGTTTTGTCATCCTTGGCTAGAACAGAAGCAAAAGTAGGACTTACATCGACGTCTAGCCCAGGAAATAATTCTGGGAATATTTTGACTGACGGTGACTCCTTCGGGGTGTAGCGATAAAATTCTCCAGAACCCTTGTACCACTTGACAGTGTATAAAAGATCAGAGCCCAAATCATATTTGCAACCAAGGATCACAGGATCTCCCGCTTTGGGAAAACGAGGAATTTCAAGTCGGACTTTGAGTGCTTTTCCACCTTTGTCCAGTCGACCCTCTCCTCCTTCCAGCACACCTGAAAATTTAATCAAATATAAAAATGAGCACATTCTGATTTTGTTTCCACCTGTTTAAATAATTTTCTTAATTTAATGACGACTATAAAAATAGGTGTAGTTTCTTTATTTGCTGACGGAGAAAAAGGCCTGTTGGCAAAATCCTTCTTGTAAAATTATTTACAAATATATGGAGCTTTGTCCTTTGTTCATTGCGTCGTGGAGAGATAATTGTTAATCGATGGATTGTGTCAAGGAATGCAGAGTAGTAGAATGCAATGCGGGTGCGAGTGCGGGTGAATGCCACGCTGGTTTTTGAGTAAAAGAAGAAGAAAGAGAAAGAAGAATCGAATAAAAGATCCAACGCAACGAAGCGACCTAGTCTAGTGTAAGCAAGACGGGTCATGGCATCACGAAGGCTATAAAACGTTGGAAGACCCGTATTTTTTTTTTCTCGAAAGAATAAAACTAGGTGACTCCTGAAAAACGGTCAAGGCGGAAGGAAGCGTCTTTCTCATTCAATCCTTTTTCCAGTCCACCCAAGTAGACTAGTGACTCACTAGGCAACAATCTAATAAACATACCAAAGATCTCTAAAACGCACGCACACACGCACGCATTGCGTATGGGAGTGACAGGACAGGAGTGCAAAGTCACTCATGTTCCCAGCAAGAACCAACAGATCTCTCAAACTCAAATCCCCGAAATCCGAGAAAGGAAAAATGTATCACAGTTTATACGCGCCTAACGACTTTTTCCTATGCATCTGCCTAGACACACACAAAACGCTTTTCTCTTCTTATATATTTATTTCTATCGTATAATATTTCATGCTTGGCTGAACGCTTTTTCTTTCTAAAGCTTTGGCCAACATTTTCGGACTATTGCAATTGCAAGCATATCATGATTTAGAAAAAATACAATAAACCTCTGCTTTCACTTTAGAAAGTCAACTTGAGCTTTAACCTTCATTTCGATAAGATATAAGGAAAAACGGTTAATTCATAATTTTATTACGCTCAACAAAAATTAATGTATAGAATTAGACACATTTTGCTCAATGTATTTTTGGAAAAATTTGAACTTTAATATTTAAGCCCGTTGACAGTCGAATCGAACCGAATGGAAGAGTTTTCGAGACGGTAAGTCTAGATAGTAGAAAAGTGTGATGTAAGGATAAGAAAGGAAGAAAATCAGGCAACTCAAAGCCGAGGGTGCATGCGGGGATACTGGGTACATTGGATTGGATTGGACAGAAGAGTTTGGTTTTTTGAGTTTGAGAATCATCGACGTAATCAAAATTCTCTGTAACCCAGGAAAAGTTGAATTGTTGAAGTAGAAAGTGAAGAAGGAAAGGAAGGAAGGAAGGGGAGTGTGGGGTTGATCAGAAAGTTTTTATGGGTTGGAATATGCTTCATGAGATAGAAGAAGAAAGAATCGTCGTTTGTGAACACAATTTCCTTCCTTCAAAAATTCCTCTGACTTTCTTCTTGATCCACTCTTTTTCTCTTTCTGTCATTCTTGGCTATGAGGAGGACGAATGACTGTGGTTTTAGATTTGAGTTGAGGACACCAGCCAAAAGAGAGAAAGAAACTCAAAAGTCTTACTCTATTTCGTCCGTTCCTTCCTTAAAGCTGAGCATACAGGAAAGAGTCAACTCGACTCTTGGTTAAAAGTGACTTTGTCACTTCACGGGTGAAAGGAGAAATTGATCTAATTTCTTTTGAAGAAAAAGTAATCGTTTGAGCTAATCTTGAGTCAACTTATTTCAAATTCCACTAGTAATCGAAATCCCCTTCTCAACCCTTACTCAACTCAACCCTTTTCTTATTCAACACTCTTACTTACAAATACTCCTTTCTTCACTACAACATTATTTGATCCAACCCAATTGTCAAAGATCTTGTAATACATTACATTAAGACCTCCTGATTTTATTCTACGCATAGTGTCCAAAATTTATTATCCTGAATAAAAAAATAGCACGAGTAGTGCACTTATAAGAAAGTGATAATATAAATTATTGACATGAGATGCCTTAAGTCATATATACTGTAAAATATAAATTGATTACAGTGTTGATTGTACATGTAATGAAATGGAGGAAAAGACAATGTGAATGTGAGTTGTTTGTGTTTATTCATCCTTGATTTCTCGTTTTGGGAAGAGTCAAGAAATAAATGGTCGATAGGTTTCTATTCTAGAGTTTTTGGCCCGTACTCTTCTCTGCTGCTCAAGTAAGTGACAACTTGTGTGGAACACAAAAGCCCAGGGAGCAATAAATTATTTTCTAGATAAACACAAACAAAAGCCTTTGATTTGAAATTCCTACCCTCCTCTGCCCACCCATTTCCCCCTCCTTAGTTCCATTTATCAGGAAGGAAGGAAGGAAGGAAGTTGTTCAAAAGACCAAGGAATTCTCCAAAAATTCACGCTAAGATTTTGACCAAATATTCACAAATATCTTAGGCGAATGAAAAAATCTAAGAGTTTGTCCAATTTGATAGTCGAAGCAAAAGTGTTTAGAAAATAAGTAAGGAAAGGAAGTGAGTCAAAGGGACATCCCGTACTCCTGGCTGGTTGGATTTTCATGCTTTCCCCTATAAATTTATAACAGCAGGAGATGAAGGATTCGATAAATGGGATTTCGGCAGCCTTTAAATCTGCCAAGTGCAAAGAATCCGGGGAACCATTGGGCCATGCGGATTTTCACATTCATTCATAGTACACAACACTTCGACTCCAGCTCCAGCCCAACTTAACTTGTTCTCCATCTCCTAAACTAAAAGAAAAAACAGTGGAGGATTTCCATGGACGAGATACGCACATTCTACGAATCACACATCCGGCGTCGATAAATAAATAAAAAGTCTTGTCTCATCAGGACAAAGGTCTAGAAATTTGGAAGTTTTTAGTATATATGAAGAATATTCAGGCATTACGTGATTAATGAAGAAAGGACATTAAAAATACTAGTAAATAATGTTTTATTACCAGATGGAAATAAATGAAATGCAATAGTAATATAACGGTAAAAACAACCACAAAACTACATCTCAAGACAAAATATAAAAACTAATTGGGGTTCAAAACTACCTCAATATTAACTGGATTTGGGTTATTTGATGAGATGAGTTCGACATTGGCTACGACAGGACGACTCGAAATGGGTGTAAGCCAGGTGACTCTGAAGGACATATCAGTCCAGGCTGAATCAGCACCTTGGGAATTTCCCCAAGGGCGCATCGAAATTGTTCCTTCCACTGTTTGGCCAGGAATTGGCATAATCATTGCTTGGTTTGCAATTTCCCTGTGGTGTCCTCCTAATTGTACAGGAGGGTTTGGAGTTGTACTTCCCATCGGAGGTCGTCGCAAATTGCTCAAACTCATCCTGTCAAATCTGATCAAGGGAGAACGAGGATGAGGTCCAGACCTTGAGTTAACGTAGTAGCCACTTTCGTCCAAGGACAACGTTATTCCACTAGTTCTCAAAAAGTCACGACCCAAGACGACAATGCGACTCCATGGTCGAAGGTGAAACAGTACTCTAGATTGCCGATTTCTTAAGGTGACGTCCAGCACCACATTTTCACTATTGTTGGCCGGACGATTGGTTGTAATCCCTTGTTGACGCATCAATCCAAGAATCCTCTCTCCAATGAAGGAGTGCCGGCCACTGGCACTCAAAATGGCATAAAAACTTTCCCCCAAGATGCTGACCATGACAATGGGTCTGCGAGATGCCCTCCTGGAGGAGGTAGACTGTGGTAATGGCAATAGCGGTGGTCGTCGTCCTCTTCCTCGACCGGAGCCAAAATTCCTCCCAACGTTACGACTACCGGACCGAAATTGAGTCACCATTATCTTGAACTAAAATATAAAAAAAGGAAATCGACATTAACTAATTCGAATTGAATAATTCTGGAGATTAAATATTTCTGGAGAACCTACCTTAATGTTCCTTGGTGTTAATAAATTCCTCAAAACTTTCAAAACGTTTTCCTTCTTGGTGAGACTTCAAGGCAAGACAAGTCACTTTTCAGGACGAAACTTCGATTTTGCATGCCAAATTTCAGAATTATTACAATTAACCGCTCGTTGCAAGAACCACGCAAGGATTCGTTGTGGGGTAAAATGTATTTCACAACTCATGTTGTAGTAGGCATCAAAGTAATTTTTGAGCTATGCTATTTTGTGATTCTTGTTTCTTGCAGAATTTGGAATCACCATTTCCAAAATTCGTCTATTTAAATATGAAACAAGTTTTTTCTAAATATAGCAAGGACAATTTCTGCCTATAGCTTATATCTACTACAAGATTTACCCTTGACCAGAAATAGAAGATTTAAATGGCTTAGCCTCTACAAATCGATTTGTCATGAATGCAAAGAAAATATTCCATATCAGTCCAAAGTGCATCCTGGCCGTAGAGCCATTTTCAAATCCATGGATGCACAATAGAATTGCTGGCCGACAGAAAGAGAAAAATATCCGCATCTCTTATTTTGTATTGTAGATTGTAGCTAAGGCTAGGACTGAGAATTTGGCTTGGATGGTTGGGTTGGAGTTTGGGTTGAGCCGATGCCGATACCCATCCTCTGATGTATTCGCAATTCTCACTTCTCACACAGGCACAGGGAGCCAGCCAGACAGACAAATGGAAACGATCAACACTTAATCTGAAGCGTTTTCGAAAAGATTTCCGCCGATTCCTTTTCCTTATACACACACAACACACAGTCCCTCATCTATCTTTCTATCCTCGTATAATCTTTTTTCTCCTTTTATTGGATTCGGATTCTTTTCCTTTCTTCCATCACTCTTACATATTTGCTCTTTTTTTATTCACTCAACCCTTTCACTTATCTGCATTCAATTTTATTTTATACTCATCCATAACAAAACACAATAAACCTGTCTTGGTATTTTTCTATTGACCGTGGTTCTTAATTAATTGGATTAGTTTTTGCGAATCAGAAGATATTATGGCCTACCAAGTGAAAGTGTAAGTAAGAGAAATAAAGTGTTGAGTCTTATCTGTAAGTGTTTTCTTTTTCCGCAGCATTGATTCATTATATTTAATGCAATTGGAGTTAATCGAGCCACTGCTACTACTCCAGCTGAAGAAATTCTTTTTTCTTTTGCTTTCTTAAGAAGAAAAGCAAATTGGAGAGAGGATTTTGTTCTAGAACTTGAGAAAAGCCGATGTAATATATGTTATGCTTTGGATTAGGAAGAGAGGGCACTTGTAACCGATAAAGGAGAAATCAAATAAATCATGAAGGGTGAAAAATGAATAATTCATAAGTGAGTTGTCTGTTGAGTCAACTACTACTCCCGAGTCCATGTCTGACTGTCTGTCGCTCCACGCACTTCTACTACCAGTTCTAGGGTTATCATCATGACTTTTTTTTTGCATCCCTGGATCCAAGTCAGATGATGTAATGCATGACACAACTCAGTTCAATTCAGTTCAACTCCGTAGTACACTTCCGCCCTCCTTCCTGTTTCTGACATTCCATGATTTTGTTTGAACACATGAATGGTTAACTCGTAAAAAAAGAAAATATTAATAAAAGTAATAATATCTATAGAATCAGAGCCCTAAGAGAAAAACATTGTAAGGAAAAGTTGCGAGGGTTTGGGAATATCGGGAGCTTAGTTTATTGAACATAGCGTCCCAATCTCGATAATACGATTTGGTAAAGTGTTATTGGGATGATGGGTCAAGAACGGAGATTGCTTAACCTACGTAGTACCCACTTCACGTTAAGGGCTCTTGGCTTGCTAAATTGACTAAATCTTGTAGACTCAAGTACTCGAATTTTGCGGATATGACAAATTTAAAAATACAGAATGCTCGGACAATTTTAGGTGCCAAGTAACAAGGTAATTTTGTTCGAAGGTGATTTAATAAATTTTTTAAGCCATGCAACATACGCCCGTAATTGAAATGATGATAAACTTCATAAATTCAACTTGTAATAAAAGATTTTTAATTAAAAAATACAGAGTGCGTAAACCACTTTCGCCTTAAAAATTACCGCTTCGTATGCGAATTTGCAATTTGCAATTCTATGGGCAATGCGAAGACCGACCTAGCACAGCAGATCATAAATTGAGCGTGGCCCGCTTTTGCACACAAAGGGAATTTCTAAGGTCCTAAATTTAGGATTTGATTGTGTAAAGTGGAGCAGAGCAGGAGGGCGTCTGGGGCTCTATTCTCGCATTGTTTTGAAACCAACCTCCCATTTTTCTTCACATTACATCCAAACATGGGCTAGGCAAGTTGTAAAAATAAAAATTCTTCATCTCACCTGACTGCGTGTTCTGCCACGCAGGAAAAAAAAATCTAATTTGGTGGTTTTCGCTGTTTATGAAGAAGATGCGGAAGGAAAGTAAAGTAAAGCGAGAGCTGGAGAAAATAAAATACCCCGACTCAGGTCACAGGAGTCCCAAGGAGGCACCCGTGTTTTGCGAACGTCAACACTTTTCTTTTTTATATTTGAAAAAAGGGCGAAGTAGGGAGTGTGTCATTCATCATGAGGGGAAAAGGACAAAAGGTTGCGTGGAGAGATTATGTTTTAAGGAAATTGTTTCGCACGCGATGATCACCATCAGATAGAGATCGGGTCCAAGATTAGCTCTCCACTTCCCCCCACTCACTCACTCGTCATTAATCAGTTCACTCTCCTCTCCACGTCTTTCCCTTATTTACACCTCGGTCTAGCTATAGCCAAGGTTTACCATCAAGAAAAAATATAAAAAAATCTCTCGCTTTTCCAGGGCTGAAAGAAACTCTCTACCGCCGACTGAGTAAATTCTGAAGACCCCTGAGTTAGCGACACTCGACACGACGCTCATGCTAAAGCTTTTTAAGATCGAGGGGAAAACCATCGGAAGGAAAAATGCTTGGAATCCACCTCATTTACTTCCATGTATTTTACACACTTGGCCTTTGTGACCGAAATGTTTAGTGGAATATTGAAAATTCTTTCAGAATAGAAAATAGGCTTTCTTTGAACTACGATTAATTAGCTAAATTGTACCTATTTTAGAAATAGGATTTAAAATGTTGTAACATCTTTATGAGAATTGGGAGAAACTTATATTCTGAAAATTTGGATGAATGTGATCTCACTGGATATTTGTCATTAGTAGTGATATGAATGATTTCTCTTGTCCTGTTGACACTTTTTGCTCTTCTTCAATTTCCCCCTTGCTAGCATATAGCCACATAGCTAAAGAATATCCAATCCGGGAAATTCATCCAAATGGAAGGTATTTCTTCAAAACCCAACATGTAGTGTAGAAACCTTCTACGTGAAAGGAATGGATGTTGGATGAGATGAGAAAATGTCAGAGCGTCACTGGATGTGGCCAAACACATTTGTTACGAGAGCACTTTTCTGTCATCAAATGGTGTGTCTCAAACTATTCCATTTCCTATTAAGTGTTCAATTCAATTCAATAAGTGTAAAAAATGCAGGGGGCCGCCGAACCGGGTTGCCTTGCCTTGGCTTGGCGGGTCCAACTCTAAAGGCCCTTTGGGTTTTCGGTTTTTTCTTTATATATTAAAGGAGTGGGCGGGAATGTTGACATATCAATTCGAATCCACGAGCAACACAACACCCCGCCATGCCATGTCACACCAAGAGAAAAAAAACACGGTGTTCTACAAACAAACTTGACTGACAACTTGGGTGATGATGCTGAAGTCCATTTATTTCTTATCTCCGTTCCTCGTGACATTTTCTTTCACCTCTTTCACAACCCTTAATCTCTCTCAACTAGTTTCACATTAAGAGACACGATTCATTTTCAACTTAAAAAAATTGTAGACCAATCCTATAAAATTTATTGTTCCTGTCCAATCTCCTATTTTTTAAGCTCTGACGGTATTTATGGCAGTATTAATAAAAGTGCAAGTGGAAATTTTTCCATCGTTTATGGTTTCAAATTCTCTCTAAATAAAATACTAAATTTTTGCCCGATAGTATTTTTCTTTTCGTATCTCATAAGCCACTAAATGGCAAATGGGTCAATTTTTAAGCATTATATTGCAGTACCCCAGACTCTATCTACACTTATCAATCCATGACCTATTTTCCTACATGGGCCCATATGAAATGAACGTGTAATAAATTTATTTGCTCCATCTGGCAAATAAAAATACGAGCCGGAAGGAATTCACCTGGAATAACATAAACAGTTGGAATTCTGAAAATTATATTCGGAAGAAACTTTTTTGGGGCTACGGGTTGGATAAATAAGAAATTACTATTACATCATACACACAGTTTCTATTTCTGATCCGATACGTGTATTTTGTATTTGATCCCATCATTCAGTTATGTAAATCGAACTGTTTGATAAAAATACGAGTGAAAGTCCTACAGAAGGAAAAGGAAGCGGGGATGTTGATATAAAAAAATTTGGAGCCGATTCAAAGGGTTAAAAAGGAAGGATGATGAGATGGATCGTATAGAGAAGAATTTCATGGGAGGAATATGCAAAAGAGACATTTAACTCTTCACATGCGGCCCAGCCCAGCAGTCTGACTGCTGTACATCCCCAGTTTAGTTCATATTTTGAGCCTGCATAATCATGTAGAAACATGAAAGTTTTTATAAGTTCCTGAGTGGGTTGTTAGTCATACTTATTCAGCATTCAACATTTTATGGTCAAAAAGAGAGATACATGGATACAGCTTAGAGCTTACAACAGACATTTCAAAAGGGCTCAGCGAAGTGAGGTGATTAGCTATTTTGAATCCATGGTGGTAGTAAGAGCAGAGTTCATATTTGTATGTATATTTTATATTTTTATAAAGCGTCACTAGATTATAAATAATTAAAACGTAAAACCTTGCCCTCTCTTACGGATTATAATTTCAATGAGATGATTATTCTTGACCTATTTTCACTTTAGACGGATTGCATGGCAGATTGAATTAATCATACGTACATTGTACAAGTAGTTGACTCGGATATTTCAACATTATGACTATATAGCGTCTTTTGGCAAGGAGCGGATAAAATTTACATTTTCTCATTTCCCTGACCTCAAAATTCTGGAATGCTCTCGAACCCCAAGCTTGCTTGGATAATATTTCTCTAAACTTTGAAAAGTGGGCTAAAAGGATGGATGGAACAGAATCTATATGCATAATCCTCAAATACTAGTTTCTGGAGTGTTTTTCCAGAAAGGCGACTCTTAGCCTAGTCAGTCAAACGATTTTTGCTAAAATTAATTGGAACTGTCACAAGATTAGCCAAAATCCTAATTCTTCAGGTAAATTTCTCAGCTCTACCTAGTACTGCTATCCACTTATAAATATTGACTTTGCCAAATCCGTCTTAACCAGAAAGTATATTTGAACAAGCAACCCAAACACAAACAAACACTTAAACTAAAGGAAAGGAATGAGTGTGAAAAGCTCAATTTATTTCATAAGGTGAGCCAGATATTTTTCTCGCTACCAGAATTTTGTTTTCTGTGGTGCCAGCTCGCAGGCAAAAGCTTTCATCACCTTCGCAGAAAACTTTATTTTCCAACCTGAATTACTTCAACTACACCCGATGACCTGAAGTTTGACCTCTGTAATATATTTCGAACATTTTTAACTACCTATCTTACGAGCTTTCCAGCCCAGCCTTATGCTTCACTCAAATTATATCACCCAACACATGTTATTATTTTTGGATTGCAAATGCTGGAGTTCAGTACAGAGTACCAACAGCAGTAGCGGCAGTTCTAAATTTCTCAGAGACTCTGGCCATAAAGTTTGGCAGATAAGTTTAGGAAGTTGGTTGATCTGAATAAGTGGGATCGAGAGTGTTGGAAGGTTCGGCGGTTGGGTAGGTTTGGCTAGACGCAATCCGTCAACCTCTTCTCAAGAAGAAAACTTTTATTGGAACTAATTTTGCGTTTGGAGGTAGGTATGAGATAGACAAGGGAGAGTGAGTATTTGATGGATCACCAGTCGTGTCAAGATCACAGACTATCTTTCAATACCTAACTCTAGCCTAGCCATCCATGCCTATACATGACCACGGGTTGACGGACGAGGACGTGGCTGGCTCGTGGCTGCTCACAAACTCTTTTCCGATTCCGAATCCAAAATGCAAAAGTTAATTGAACTCAAGTCTTTCTCTTGCTCTTTCCAAATCCACCGTGTGTGCGTGTGCCCCTCCACACACACACTTTCACCAAGGGAAAGCTGAAACTAACTAATGCCACCCGAATTAAAGGAGCTTCCTTTCCTTTTGCTTTCCTCAGAAAGAGTTGAAGAGAACATAAGTAAGATGAAGGGCTGTTGGAAATCGCAGAGACCAAAAGCTAAAGAGCCTCATCCTCATCTCAAATAACCTAGAGTAAAAGGAGAAATACAACTGCAGTCAGACTTCTTTCTAAATACATCCGCTCAAAAGAACTCTTCACCCGCCAACTTTCTTCCCCTGCCTACAAGAAAAGTTGAATTGAATACTGTTGTGTCCCACCACTGCCAGTGCATTCAATTCAACAAACATGTGCATTAGGACAGGAGTAGGATTTATGAATAGAAAATGAAAATATCTAATTGCTTTTCGAATTGTAACAGGCAGGTTTACACTGACTTGTTGTGTCGTGAATTTCTCATTAATTTCTTTTAAAATTGTTGTTTATTTCTAATCTTGCCAATTTAACCTTTCTGTGCATTTTGCGATTGGCTAACACAACATGTTGGCCTTTTCTCTTCTACCATATGGGACCGCCATGCTCCTTCTAATTCTTATGTCCCTCAGGGATTTTTTAGAAGAAATCCTTAGAATACAAAATTATCACAGGGTGTGAATCCTAAATCTGAAAATTGCTGGTAATCTTGCCTTGACTTCTGGATGTGCCAGATGGAATGGGTTCAACATGCCTAGCATTTTAGTCACGGGTTACTTACGTAACGCAGACAGAGCCCAGTCAAGGCCACCTTATGGGATAAATATCAGAGGTTCCTTTGAATGGGGTTCATTTAGGCAATAAATACATTGAAATCCTCGTATTTGCGCAGTTTCCCTGAAACAATAAACATTGGAAGGATTCCCATACATTATCCTTATTGATAAAATATAATATGGGTGTGGATAGAACACAACGCAACGTGTGTCACTAATGGTCTAGTCTCCAGAGTAGAGGAACTCTGGGTTCTACAGCATTGGATTTGTTTGGAGTCAACCTAATCTTGAATTGGAGGATAGAATGGAACAGCAAAAGGACGAGGCAAGAGCAAGAGAGCGAGAAAGATCTCCAAATGTATAAATTTGATTTGTATGAATGCATAAAATTGATTTAATAGAGTGGAAATAAATGCTTCGGTCCTCCTAGACTACATAGTAGGGTGAAAGGGCTCGAAGAATTCCTTCTCATTCGCATATCCTTATAAACTATTGTCAAACACACAGCGACTGTATGTAATTTTTGGTTCAGGAGAAAGTAAACCTTTAGACTGCATATATTGAAGTACATAATTTTCTGTATAGAAAAACAATAACATAAAGCTACAATTACGCATTTTGTTATATTTGTAATCTAGTACACAAATTCCCAGATTCTTACGCACTTTTGCTCTATTCTATTTTCATTTTAAAGATGCTACGTGGAAGAAAAGAGAGAAGGTAAATAGAAAAAGGAGAATGAGAAATTGGATCAAGTAAAATATCCCATTCAAGGATGACGTCCTTGCCTATCCTCCGTAAGCTGAGAAATTATTTTCCTGGAGCTAAAGCACCGCCCTACCAATAGCATAGCATGGCGTAACATTACAAAATATTAGTTATTGCAGCTCATGTAAATTGACTCTTACATATTTTGAAGCTGCTCGCACTCGCACGGAGAAAGCACTAACGGCCCAACTTCTTTCTACTCTGTGAAAGTTTATCTATTTTTCTACTCTGACTTTCTACGACTCTACTCCGCTCCGTAAAAAGTGTTTGGATTCATCATTCCGGAAGGAAGAAATGAATGAAAAGGCTGAGCAATAGAAAAAGAACATGCATTCAGAGTGCATTTGTATTTCTAATGGGAGAGTTTAGAGCTTTGTACATGTGCACAGTTCCTAATATTTACCGTTTACGGGGAAAGTGGAATATTTATTTCAAAAATTGTCACAGCTCTCATTTTGCAAATTATGCTTGCTTCATTTATTCACACAGCTTACTTAACTATGATAATTTATTAACTTGTGTAAGGAAAAGATAATTTTGATATCAAAACAGGTACGAAAAATTAATTCTTGATCCGCTAGTTTGAGAGTTGTCAATATGTAATATTTAATATGTAAACAAATAAAAATACTCTTACAAATCTTTCCTTTAGTACGTACGAATGCGGAAACGGGAATCGCAGGGTGAAAAACCTGAACATTTGTTTTGCAGTAATTAAGGGAAGAATCAATCGATCAAGTATGCAAATGATATTCCTTAACACTCTGTTTTGACCAAACACGGAGTGCCAATTCAATTTATAAAATGGGACTAGGTAATTTCAAACTCGATTTTAATCGCTAAACAATGAATAAAGTGGTCGATGCCCTATGATACTTACATAAGAATCAATTTAATTTAATGAATCAGTTTAATTCACTCAAAATCGATTTCCAACCGCTTAACTTGACAAAAATTATAGTTTTTTTTGCATAGTTTTAAAGAATAAGTACACTAAAATATGGTACTGAGATGGCCATGCCTCCGCCTTGCTGAGGGTCAAATGAAAAAGGAGTTAATTGAGTAAATTATGTAAATTTAAAATGAAGGAAGGAAGCAGAGAGATATCCATTTTCAAAGCCATTTGCCCACACCTATTGCATAATCAGGAGACGGAGGGAGTTTAGTTTCTTGCATGACTAATCAGACATGACAAAGTTGATAATTCCTCTTTTATGACAAAAGGACCATCATTCCAAAAAGGTTCCACTTTACGGGCAATCCGGTATTCTCTAAAATTCTTCTTACTCAATCCTTCGTTTAGCAGCACTACGTGAAACACATTTTCATTGGGTCAAGTTTCATTTTACAAAGGCCCCTGCTAGCTAGATTCTTGTAATGGGATTTTTTGTTCATATAAACAAAAAAGAGTACTGGTGGGCATTGGGTATTATCTACGCTTATAAATTCATTTTCACTTATCTCTTGAAATATGGACAGAAGAATCAAATGCTGGAATTTATTCCACGGATGTACATTTACCTCCGACCCACCGACCGGCCAACCGACAGATCAAGACGAACCAACCGGTTTGATTCACGAAATGTACATGAAATGGCTTTTTAACTTTTTGTTTGTAAATATCACCCACACAGAGAAACACCTGTCTTGACATGACTCCTCGTGGAGAAAACCCCAGCAACATTCATTCTCAGGATTAAGACAAGTCTGTCCTTCCAAATCACACACATGTGTGATCCTCACCTCGGCCACGTGCACAACTTTTTCAACCAAGGAGACAATCTACAATTCATTTCATGCATTGCGATTTCGGTCAAGAATGCTCAATTTGATTTCATAATGTATAAATAAATATAAATTTTTATATTGAATCTTAGTACATGGTAGTATTGCGAAAATTGAATTTTCTGTAATTCGCAATTCGTGTTGCAAAGCAATCACTAAATAATTCTGTTTTTGTATACATGTAACAAAATATTACATTAGATTCGTTCGTTTTTTTCTTCGTTCTACTTTTTTTTAGGATGAAATTAGTTTGTGAAAACTAAAACGTCACGAAAGAAGGGAAGAAAAAGTGTTGTAAGTGAAAGTTTGTTTGTGGCAGGCAGGCAGGGAAGCAAGAGTCACGCTCAAAGTATCCAAAGTGAAAATAAGGATAGCCAAGCCAAACCATGGCATGGCATGGCATGGCATGGGATAGAATGTGTGAAATGTAGTATGTAGCCTAGCCTCAAAGTATTCTGTAATGGAATAAAGAAGGGATTGTTGGAAATCAGTTGTCGAGTCAATCAAAAAACGAGAGCTCCTCAACTCTGTTGAAACTAAAGTAATCAAGAGAATCATGCAATAGAATTTGATGGGCTCCTTCACACCGTGTAATGTGAGACATGAGGAAAGACGGATTCAACACTCTGCTGCCTACTACAATCCCATTAGATCCAACAAACTCCAGTCCAATGTGTGAATTGAATTTCTTTCTCTACTTCCTTTTTCCCTGGCTGCTGCCATGGCATGTCCATGGTGCGGCCGACGCGTGGAACAAAGTTGGATATAAATAAAAAGTAAGGAGAAAATCCTCAAAACCAAAATGTGGTCTTGGGTCCCATTCGCATTCACACGCATTGCATTGGGGAAAATCTGCATTCTTCACATTACTCCCTTCAAAACACAATTCTCCACATAATAATAAATTCTTCAAATTCAAACGCGTGCTCCCGCCGTCCCCACCTTCCCGCCGCAAATAAGGAAGATGAGGACGAGACATGCAAATAAAACTAAATTTTCTTTCTTTTTCTTCGCCGCCATCGCTCAGACATTGTCAAGATTAAGATTACTCAAACGAGGATTGCATTTAGATCATGTTCATGATTTCTGCTCTACGTATAACAGGTTTTCAACATTCAATTTCAATTCATTTAATTCACTGAGAAAATTTATTGAAAGTATGTCAGGTCATGTCATGTAATGAAAGGCGATGGAACAAAAGTGTCTTTGCCTTTTGCACTATTCATCTGGCGACGAGCAAGTCGAATGATCATTTATTTTGTATGTGCAAAACTCCCGAGTCCAAGTTATTTCGGGGCGTAGGACTTTCGTAAATTCCAGGAATTTGGTAGTGCAGTATTCTATCCTATCGTATGATATGGGTTACCTTACTTTGTTAACCTGGCCCAATATTGTTCCAATCCATGGAAGGAATAGGATGAGAGTACGTGTGTGGTGCACTTTTATTAATTATTCAATCTGAGGGGAAACATGGACATTCATGGAACATGGAAAGGTAACAACCCATCCTTAAGTACTTTTGTTAGTTTCTCTTTCCCATTAAATAGTCCGGAAATGGTAAAAACATTACTCGCTCACTCTTTCTCGTTCTGTTCTACTTTACTTCGTCAGATCGCAACAAAAAGTGAAGAATGTATTTAGTTTATTGGATAGTGCGTAGAACCCAGCCCCAAAAATATTCCAAGCTTACTTTTTCAAAATTTTATGCTAATGGATTTTAGTAACCGATTTTTGCTCTTAGGCTTCAGGCTAAATTTTAAATTCTAGCTATAAAGTGAAAAGTTCTTGACTTACATGCAATAATGAGGAGGGCTAGCACGGAATTCTTCATCCTTTGTTGATTTATTGAGTTGCGACTCGGTACTCTGTTGACTTTTGTTTTATTTAATTGAGACTCTTCTTTCTCACCCCTTCTGTATTTGTTTTGCTTTGCTTACTCCTGAACTAGATCAGAGTTTGTCAAAAATAAATGTTGAATGTTGTTTGGATGATTTTTTTTCAATTGTTGGATTTAAGAGTCAGTGTAGTAGTAGTGAGTCTGGAGTCTCGGGATGAAAGAGAAGGTTCTTTAGCACTAAATCAACGTCATCCCTCCTTTTCATCCTCCACCTGCTTCCTTGTTTACGACTTCACCACTTCTCATGAATTTTTTAGTACAGGAGCTCCTGGCCTGACTCAGGCTAGATTCCCACACACACAAAAAAGAGTCCAGATTGCAAACCCGGGTTAAATAATAGGAGTAGTCAAGGAGTAATCTCAGGAAACCACTATGCGGCGGTGGTTGAAGCTGAAGAGCATTCCAGGGAAAGTCTCGTCTCGTCTAAGGTCGTCTATCCTTAATCATAGCTTCTTCTCCAAAAACTCAAAGGATAAATTGCTGCTGCTGCTGCTGCAAAAAAAAAACCTCGGGTTCCTAGCTTTCACTTAAATAGTGCAAATAGAACAAAACAAAAGGGCGAGAGGGAAGGTTTTGTTTGGTCTGTCTGCCCAACTCGTCCGCAAAACAATGCCCTGCCTGCCTTCTGCTAAAACTTCACTCAAGAAAATACGGAAGAAAAAGAATCACTGGGAGTTAGCTGGTGATGTTGTTGCTCAGGTAGCTAGCTAGCCTCAGGCTCTACACGTTGGGTTGGTTGCTACGGCTTTTCACAACCCTGCCACGAGGATAAGAAAAAGGATGACAAGTCTTAAGTGCTGGACACAATGAAAAACTTCCAGTCAGAGTAATCACACCTTCCCCACTCAGGCTCGGGCTCGGGCTCTGAAAACCAAAAGAAAAGAAAATGAATACAAGTCTTTCATAATTAGACAAGGTGGCTAGCTACTCCCACTCATCACATGCGATGTGTATTTATCGTGTCAATCGAAAGTTGGAAAGAAAAAAATCAGGGCATAGTAGTACTAGAACTAAAGGTAATAGGAAAGAAAAGGGGTTGACTGGCTAAGCTAGCTGTTGGCCATATCTATTCATCTAGAATTTGGGGAAGAAGAGTGTTTCTTAATTTATGGGTCTGCGGGAACAAATGGTGGGAGGAAATGTCGATATCTCCCGGGTTCAACTCAACAGGTTGAACCTAGATTTTTCGACACGCGATTCCTCAGTAATTTTAGTCCATTGATCGTTCAACTAAATCTAATCACAACGCCTGGGTAATTAATTAGCTAATATTACCAAAAAATTCAAAATAGTTTCCTGAAGAAAAGTAAAATGGTAGAAATAGAATGAAACAGCCAGTTTTATTTTAGATTTCAACATATTTCAAGATCATTGTCATAGATTAAACCAATTTAAACAAAGGAAAGGTCTTGAGACTTTATTGATCATTTCTATTCCTACTCGAGAATTTTATGATTCTCATTTTACCGTAGACTTAGTCCTTGAAAATTGCTGCCTGCCCTTGCCAGCACTTGATTTCACTCAAGAACCACTTTAAATTTATCACAAGGAGAGATCAGAGTAATCGGAGACGTTCAGAGTTTCAAAACACAGCAGTCCCTGGGCAGGGTCGGATTGAAATTCAAACAGATTGTGCGGAGTGTTGGAGGAGACACGAAAAAGAAGGAAACGAAACCCTTGGCCTGCCTGACGACAACGAGTCTCCATCAACACTCTGCATTTCATTCCAAGCCTGTATTTTGATAACATTGACGAAAACTATAAAACTCGACTTATGTTATGTGTTTATACTCAATACACACTGACACTACAAGGCTGCATGTGCGTGATGTGTTGCGTTGGTTTGAGCATATTGCACAAGATAGAATTTTATATGCAAAAACTCCTTTGAGCTTGATGGTTCGCTTGAGTGATTGGGTTTGCTCAGAAATTCATCCGATTAAAAGTTCCTACGTTCCCATCACATACACATGTTGAATGACATTTTAACTACCAATAGGAATAGGATAAAAAATAAATTAACAAATGCCGACTGGACAAACAAATAGACAGAGATAGATATTCTTGATGCTGGATTGAGAAAATCATGAGAAGAAAAATAATACCTTGATTAGTGTAAATTATTTGAAGAAGAAAAAAGCAACACTTTTACATTGAATAGGAATAAAAAGAACTAGGAAGGAGGTGAATTATATTAGCCTATATTACATGACTGGAGCAGAGGACATGTATTTAGAGCCCATGAGCATTTAAACATGGGTCCATGTGAGAGTTGAATTTAATCAAGGAGAGAGGCGGCAGACGAGGCTGTAGTTCTCGTATAAGCCAACCTTCACAAACTTGAGAGAAAAAGACTTAGAATTCAAATTGGCACGCGGCTTTTTCTCTTCCTCTTTTTTTTGATGAAAAGAGGAATGAGGAAAGGAGAAAATAAAGAAAGGACTTTTTTTTTCTTCATCTGTGCTGTGGATGTGGATAAGATGAGTGGCAGCAGGACTTTGCTCTGCTTCTGCCAATCTGAATAAAATTGGCAATGAAATAAAGTGCACCAGTTTCCCTTCTTTTTCCCATGGACCGTTTATACAGCTTCGTCCTCCCTCCTACTACTTTGTCATAAATGCTTCCTTCCTTTAGTTTTCTCCAAGGGAAAAGTCAAAGGGCTGATGAATGAATGGCAAAATTTACAAGAAAAAAAATAAAGGTGAAACTGAAACCTGTAAAGGCTCAAAGGTTTCTTTTTCACTCGTTGAGTTTGGATTAGAAGAAATGCGTTCTTTTTAATCTCGCGTGAGAATTTCTTGTTTCGTGGTGAATGAAGTAGAGTAGAAATTTTGGTACTGGTCTAAATATAGCACATCCCACACTGGATTAGAATGAACTGAGGAGCAATTTGATTCAATTGGATTTAATTGAGATGATGAAAGTGATGATGTGGGATAATCGTTAAATAAGAGAAAGTGAATTTGGACAGGACAAACTTTCCCTGGAAAAGAGACTCCAAGGAATGGTGAAATTGAACGACTCAAAACACTCAGATCAATTATTCCGATGCACTTTGGGATCTATTAGTAAAATACCTTCCTGAGTGAACAACTTCATGTGCATTTCCTGCATGTGGTTTTGTGAATCCAAAGAACCATTTCCTCTATTTGTGTAATGCAGTCGTACTAAACCCATAGCATTCCCCTACATGTACTTTCTACGTTTTCTCTCCCTTTTGTGCAACTAGCGTAAGTAAGGAAGGAATAAGGGGATAGAATGAAGTTTAATTCAACAAATGGGAACGCAAACGAGAATAAGTACAAGACTCATTGCATTCCATGTGTATCTGAATGACTCAAGCGAAACAACATTTCTCTTTCTACTTTCTAACCATACAACCGATTCTATAGCCAATTTTGGTCAGTTTGGTTCAAAACTAAACTATCCCTTCTCACGTCTAACGACGAAACCTGAGTATTTGATGTTTTCTAGACTTTTTGCAAACAAAAATTAACTAAATTCTCAAACGACAAGAAAATTGTAATAAATTCCATAGTTGGTTAATTTTCATCCAGAATTTTGCCTGTTCTCATATAATTCCAGAAATTATAGGCTTAATAATTCTAATTCTATAGTATTTTGTTCACGTAATGAAATTAAGGTAAATTAAGAGGAGTTGAGTAGAATGATCCTCACCTCTCTACTAAATCATTCTCTCCTTTTGAAAACGATAGTTAATCCAATCCTCCTCTGCTCTCTCAAATTCTGTAGATTCAGGGAATTTACCCGCATTCCTTCTTCCTACCCTTCTAATGTATATATCAAATAAGCCATAAATCAGACATTCCTATCCAGACTACTCTCGACTATCCTTAAAATCTGCTTCATAATCAATTAGCCTATGTAAATTGTAGCAAACCAAGACCAGAGCAGGATTGGGATAAAATTACTTTCACTAGGGTTGAAATTTATGAGCAAATTGAATGTCTACGTATTAAGGAAGGGAAGGAAGAGAGGCCCAATTTCAATAGGCAGTTGAAATAATTGGAGTGAGATATTCAGGAGCTCACTTGATTATGATGAGATGATGTGTTAGATGGTCATTCCTTTCTCAAATTCCCCACTTTCACTCTTCACGCAAGTTAATTTATTTCTTTTCACTTTATTCAAAAGTTTTTTTGACCACACAGTCCTGCCTTGCCTTGTTGACTAGTAGCTAACATCAATTTTCACCAAACTTGGATTTAAATTTTATTTTAAATGTTTTTTTGGTAACTTTTCCGTAGAGGATCTCCTGAGTTGAGTGAAAGGATGAAAAATTGGGGAAAGGAAGAAGAGTTTTTGTTGAGAATGGATAAAAAAGGAAGAAGACGCTAGTAGTGTTGGTCGTATGTGGTTAAGTGGGGAACAAGTGTAAGTGGAAGGAGAGGTACATAATAGTATGTGAGCATGTTTGCTTTCTAATCAAATATTTGCTGTAGGAAGCTAAGCGTATGTTGATGGAGAGAGAATGTGATGGAAACTGATGTGGGCTTTGGTCCAGCCTTCCCTCTATATTCTCCGGGTTCTAACCCACGCTAGGCGGGCGGCGGCGACGGGCGGGTTTCCCTCACTTTCAACTTTACCCGTTCTTCTCAACTCTTTCCATGGGGTTCGGTTTTTTGAGAAACCAAGAATACTACCCGCTTCGGTTTAATACAAAGTAAAGACAAGGCACCCAAGGTATTAACCTACGCTACAATGCTTGCAACGAGTTTGCGAAATTCAAGGGAATACAATGCCTTACTTAAATGTTATACAATTTTTACCATGAATTTCAACAATAATGTGAAAATATGATGAGGGTGTAGCAGGAATTATTTATTGTTTTACTGGTTAGCCTTTTAGATATATAAAAGCAATCCATTCTGAATAACCAACAATTAGGTTAACAGTCAAACTATGTCAGATGAAAAAAATGTCAATAGTAGATTGAAATGAAACTTTAATTAGGTTACTTAATTTCCCTAATTTGGAACCCCATCAGGTGAAATGTCCAACCTATAAAGAGGGAATTTTTCAGGTATTATATTACGAGGTGAAATATTCAAGCAATGGTAATTGCCAATTTTTTAAAAAACTAAAAAATTACAACTTTTTTTACAAAAATCAAGTTTCAAGGTTAGGGTTAGGTTAGGTTAGGTTAGGTTAGGTTATGTTATGTTAGGTTAGGTTAAGTTAAGTTGTGCTAGGTTAGGTTAGATTAGGTTAGGTTAGGTTGTGTTAGGTTAGGTTAGGTTAGGTTAGGTTATGTTAGGTTAAGTTGTGTTAGGTTAGGTTAGGTTAGGTTAGGTTAGGTTAAGTT
>WJEZ01000100.1:0-48430 GCA_009869925.1 Thalassaphorura encarpata
TCTGCCAAGAATAGACTATTGATCAGAGTTGATTTCCCAAGTCCAGATTCCCCGATGACCATGAGAGTAAAATCAAATCCCTTCTTCACTGATTTTCGATGCACTTGCTCGGGGAGGGTAGCAAAGCCGATTAAACGCTCGTTCTACGCAATTTTAACAAAAATTCGAAATTATTGAAAGAAATAAAGTAAAAACTTTGAAGGCTTACTCCTATCATGATAGAATTATTAAATTTCAAATAATTTAGCGAATCTGTAAATTCCGTAACTCCGATTCAAGTGAATTAAGAGAAAATGCCGAGTTTCACTTTCGCTGAATCTAATGCTGTCCTCTGTTTTGTAGGACTCAGCGAATTCTTGTACTGCTCTGTCTGTCTTATCACCTCCGACATACTAACATGAATGTTGTATGACCAAAACAGAAAAAAAAACTTTAAGTAAACAAATTAATGATGTAAAGTAAACAAACTCTTCCTACGCATTAGTATATACAGCGTTCTCAGGAAATACTTGCTTTACTTTATTATCTACATGTGTGAAGTCTCAGAGAATTTATCCAATGAATCACAAAATTAATTTTAGCATTCAACTATGAAAAAATTATCGATGACTAATGCTATACAAAAAATTCGGTGTTACTTTAGGGGTATTTGATATAATTTTTGATGGAAAATTGAACCTTACATTCTAGAGTAAAAAAATCCAAACTCACCTCTTTTCCTGTACGTGGTAAAGTTTTAGCACGATAAGCATCCGAAAATTTGTATTCCGCAGGTGGGCAAGAAAGACAAAAAACATCAGGGATTGAGTCTAATAGATTATGGGCACTTCTAGAGGTCGTGACCCCGGGGCCATGAGCCCCAATCACACTTAAATTCCCTGTACTCCCTTGCCCTGACATGATATTAGGGCTATGACCACTATGTGCACCTATTCCTCCTCCTCCTGGTCTTAAACTTGTCATTTGTGTTTGATAATATGGAATGGTTTGATGCTGCTCAGATAAATTCGCAGCACTAGCTCTCCCATATCCTAAACTAGCACTACTACTCTTGGGTGGAACTGTGATCACATCTTGGTGATGTGGTTGTTGCTGAAGTCTTTGATGATAAATGGAATTATATGGACTCGAACTGACACCACCACCAGCAGTACCTCCCCCACTAGGGAGACTTGTATATGAAGAAGATTTGGATTGAATCGTTGGCAAAATCGGAGCATAGCGATATGGTTTATTTGGCATAGCAGCAGCATTGCTAGCCGCCCCAGTCCCACTACTTGCACTTGTAATAGCACCCGGTGGATTATTCAGCACAGAATTGCTAATCACTGGCTTTGGTTTACATAATAGATTAAGTGATGATGGACGATTGTCGCTAGAGCTACTAATACTGCTCGATGGATTTTTCGAAGAACTTGCAGCTGCTGCTGCAGTTGTACTAGAACTAGAACCACCAGCAGCAGCGGGTTTCCCGCTACTCCCATAACTGCGGGCAAAATATGGAGAAGTGTATGACATGTTTTGTAATTGTAAGGCAAGAATTAATAAATTAAAACCAAATTTCTGATACTTGGCTATTCTGGGGAGCAACGCAACAAACAACTCGTTGGATGACTCAGAGAAAACTGAGACAAATCGTCTCGTGCAATATGATTTTCCTCATTCAAGTTGAGCCAAAAGGGATCAACTAACTAAATTTTTGGAGAGATGGATGGATGGACGAAATGAATGTGTAAATGTCAGAGACTGACATTTGAGATCATTGGTGAATGGTTCCTTTCAAAATGCCCATTGACTTTTAGAGCTTTAAGCCCTTTTAAAACCCACACACGAATACGAGTCTTGTTCAGAGCCACTTGCCATGCCGTGTAGTGTAGCAGTGACTGAATGGACCTTTAAAAAACTCTTTTGTATAAAACAAGACACAAGTCGAGTTATTTGTTGTTGATTCCAATCCTGTCCTGAGTTGACTGCACTGAGCTAGTTTGCCCATGTTTTGGTAAATCCTTTTCCTTTCAGTTTCAATCTTCAAAAAACCTGTTTCTCATTATCACCGTGTAAATTATCCTGACAACAACATGAGCATTCTCGTTTCTATTCTCGGATAATTTATTAATTAATTTATCCTTAATGTTTTAGAGACTTGACGTGGGTGGGTCAGTGGACTATAAAACAGATTTTGGCTAATCTAAATCTCAATCTAAATCTCTCTTGCCTTGCCTTGCGATTAATTTTTGGATTAAATCTAAACATGGTCAATCCTATACACTGCACAGACCCGTAATTAATCTTAATTCAAATAATTAAAGTTAACTCACCAATGCTTGACATTTTCGATCCTGCTGTGACTGACCAGATCTTCACTGGAGAACAAATCAACTGAGTTTATTCTTCTGTTCCTTCCCTGAATTTAATGGAGAAGGCTATGGGGGTGCAGACTGTAGATGTGGAAGTAGTAGGGTTATTTATTAACTCTGATTTTTATTATTATTTAACTGCAACTGCTAGCTAAGACCAGATTGAATTTATCTGTCAAGCTGAACCCTCCCCTTGTTTGCTTCCTCAATTCATATTTATGATTTATTATTTAAACAATGTTGAATTGGCTTAATACAAAAAATTAGAGCTTAAAGCACAAGCCCAACCAGCCTGGTCCAAGTTGAAGGAATAGTCAGATTCACGCGTACACGCACATTGCCCTCTCCTTCACGAACCAACTAAACTAAATTGACCTCGAGAGATTTTTAAAGTAAACAAACACGAATGAAGCTCTTTTTAAGGAAGATGGAATTGCAGCAGAGAGCAACTTGATTGTTTACATCAAAAAAAAACTTAACCCCTTCTTCCTCTACTTGTTCCTTAAGAAAAGTATTGGATGGAATGCACAATATGAAATAGAAAACACAAGTGTAGTCAAGTTACAGAAAACGCCATGAGTTTTATCGATCCAGTTTTTCGATTCTATCCTATCTGACTACTTTTAGCCAGCCAGCAACGCAACGTGTAGTAGGAAGTAGAAACCAATGCCCTGGTATGAAGGGTGTAAAGAAAATCAACCCCGTTCCTATTCTCATTTTCCCTTGCCCAAAACTTTCCGGATTTTAATGTTTAGCAGTGCGTGGATTCGGAACGTGATTCATTCACAATCTCAAATCACCATCACCAAGTTTGGGGTTCAAATACAATACACGTACGAGATGAAGCAAAACACACGCAATTCACGCACACTTTCAATTTCTACCCTACTACAGAACAGATCCATAACTGGATTGCATGGCTATTGCATTGCTATTGCTATTCTTGTCCTTTGCTCTCCACTGCAACCCGAATATTTTATTTTGTTATGGTTACAACAATGCAATGCAATACGACGGCACCCTTCATCTCATTTCATCGCCCTTAGCGAGCATTGAAATAGGAAATTCAACCTGTCCATCCGTTCCCACCCTGATTTTAATTATCAATATCAGGTCATGCCATTATGCATTCAAACTAAAAGACAAGACACTCCACTGTGTAGTCGTAGATTACATAAAAGGCTTCTTTCAATTTAAAAATGCTCCTCATGTGTGTCTAAGCATTATGAGTTAAGTATGCACACACATGATTACTCACTCCACCCAACAACAATAAGGAATGAAGAACGATGAGAGAAAAGAAGGAATGAAGGAACTCCCATCGTGTTCATAGTTCTATTTACTTTTTAAGAACTGCTAGGGCTGTGTAGTACATAAAATTCATATTTACATTTACATTCGTTTATGCCGCTTGCCCGGAGAAATGTCTGAATGGTTCGCCCATTATTATTGCTCATAATACCATAATTGGACTCAGGAGATCCAAAACGGTTAACGTAATATCAAATATCATGAACAAAAAATGAACTCTGAAACAGTCAGACAAATTATACTTAAAAATGCTTCAAATGATGCTATATCCGGATTCCAACATGCCCTACTGTGTAAATAACGGAATTTCCAAGCCCAAACCAAATGCATCGAGCTAACTAACTAATTCAGTCAGAAATAAATAAATGCCAGGAATTATCAAATAAACTGTTAGTACACCATGTCGTCTTTTATGAAAATTTACTTTAACTCTTCAATTTGATAGTACATACAATTGAATAGAGTTATTATCAAATAAACTGTGAGTACACCATGTCGTCTTTTATGAAAATTTACTTTAACTCTTCAATTTGATAGTACATACAATTGAATAGAGTTATTGGATTCTAAGGAAGAAATACAAAGTTGACTGCTGATTAAATATTTAGTCGGACGTCTACAAGACGAAGTCTGCATTTCAGTCACCCCAATTGTGTGTATGAAGTAATTGACCAAGCCTATCCTCCATACGAACACTGGGCTTGACCTTATAGGCGGCTTTTTCAAGTCTCCTATCATTAATCCACCTCTCCTGTTTTCCCAGCTCTTTGGCATACCCGTGCTCTTGACTCTGTTTTAAACCATTACATCCAATTAGTACAAAATTATAATTTATTACGAGGTTCGAATTAAACTTAACTGATATTATATTTATTCTAGGTTGGAGTAAAGGGATATCTCCCACCGAGATGAAAATTTCAAAGTCCCGACTTTTTTACAAGTTAGGTAGTTAGGTTAGGTAAGACTAGTTAGGGATTCAGAGAGGAAATACTTTCACCTAACCTAACTTAACCTAACCTAACTCAACCTAACCTAACCTAACCTAACTCAACCTAACCTAACCTAACTTAACCCAACCTAACCTAACTTAACTTAACCTAACCTAACCTAACTTAACCCAACCTAACCTAACTTAACCCAACCTAACCTAACTTAACCCAACCTAACCTAACTTAACTTAACCTAACCTAACCTAACCTAACTTACTTGTAACAAAATCGGGACTTTGAAATTTTCAGTTCGGTGGGAGATATCCGTTTACTCCAACCATATTTCTAACGTAGAACAAAAATTATAAAAGTAATAAATCCCTTACCAGAGTAAGATATGGATGACGAAGATAGAACATGTTCTGTTCTTCCAGTTGCAGCCTCTTCACTACGCCTGATATATTCCATGGAAACACCCTGTGTCTCAAGCGATGTTTCCTAGAGGACAAAAAAAGTTATTTCCAGTATATTAGTTTCAATTAGTATGTAAACTAATTTAATTGATATCAAACCCTGCTAAAATTCTTCACCCATGTAGTTTGGTTCTTTCGTCATAACTTATTCAGTATTATTCTTATCAGTTTTAAAAATTCATACAAAAACCTTAACCGCAGTCGAATTTTAAAGTCAACATGACCATTGTGAAAACGATTTAATTCAGTAATTAAGTTTAAAAAATTACCCGAGCCAAATATTGCCAGGCGTAACATTTCTTTTTTTGAACAATGCAAAAGTTAATCGCATTTTGGAAAATTGAAGAAATCCCTCACAGAAGGTCGAGCAGTCAGTGATCCAGTCCTTCGGTCAGGTCTTCTGAGCTTCCCCCACTTCTGGGGAAATTTGTCCGGTTTTTCAGTTTATTCGACAATAAATTCTCCCACGGATCTCGGCCGGATTCAAAGAGCATGCGGATTTCCCACAGTCAAGTCAAGAATTCTCAATTCCCCCAACGCAATGTTAAAACGTACGTAGGCCACTTGTGTTTCCTTTATTTTTAATTTATTCAAGAATTCTTGTAGTTTCATTTTTCACTGATATTTATCTATAAAAAGTGAATTTTATGAAAGTTTGACTTAACTGCGTCACATTTTCAATCAGTGTACTGCACAACTACATATTTAAATGGCTAATAATTTCTATTAATTTGTTGTCTCATATTTCCCGTCGAACTTCTTTGGAACTAAAGTACATAGTGTAAATGTAATTTTCTGTGCTTGATTTTCGAGAAGTATGTATAAATAAACGATGTGAATCTATTTTATTTCGCCTTAAGATTAATTTAGCTATTGTAACTTTGTTATAATAGGATTCCACGTTAAACAAAATTGTACGTTTTTTCATAGTATGGAGGTTGAGGTTTGACCTTCTACTCATATTCCTGCCTGGAAATTTCGGGGCTTTTCATATATTTTGATACAAATGAACATAATTTAAAACTGTTAGCAAGTACACGGTCATTTTAGTACGGGGGTTTGATCGGTGACCTCTGTCAGGAGCGGTTTAGCTGGGTTTCATGTTTCTGGCTTTTGCTGCTTCAATTGTTCACGTCATTAAATGCAAATTCAGAGTAAATAAATACACAAAACAAACTGCGTTTAAAATGAAAGTGTATTCCCTAACTCCAGGCATACATTTAGTCTTTATTTCGAACACTACGCGAACATTCTCAATCAAATAATATTATGACTCCTTAAAACTCTAGTTATAATACACCACACACCATTCCTTCCATTAAGTAAAGATACAGACGTAGTAGTTTATTACACGAAATTATACATCGTCATCAACAATGAGTCTTTGGAGCGAATTGACAAATTCTCAAGTAAATTTTACAATCGATTTAATTCGAACAGAGTCGATGCCGAGGATGTACACACTGGATTGGTTTTAAGTTAAACCGAGAACTAATATCTACCGGTTTTTCTCCTCACAGCGACCTTGTCAGTACATTTTTATTATTATTTATAAAGCCACGATAGGCTCTCGTTAAGATTATTGAATTCCAACACAAAATATTTTGAGGTCATTAATTTTTATTTTTTAAGCCACAAGGCCTTGTGAGAAAATTAAACATCCCTTGCCTTTTAACGGATTTCTAAATTACAATTTGTTTACGTAATAAGGGAAATCGTGTGCTTTTCCAGTATCAGTCATATTTCTATTAAAATTGGTTAAATTGCTAATCCATTGATGGTGACTTGCATGGGATGAGAGATGATGTCAGGGGTAATGGGACCATGTCTTCTCTGATTTTGTGTGTTGTGGTATTCTTCAGTCAAACTCATTCCTTTTTTACTTCTTGGTGGTGGAATTGGTGGTCTAGTCGTTGCATTATTGTAGTACTGCTCATGTTGTTGATTTGGGGCTAACTGTGATATCGTGGTTTGTCCAATCATTCCTGGTCCACCACCACCACCATTTCGACCCAATGTCATTTTCCAATTATTGGGATGACTCACAGTGTCACGAGCAAATTGAACAACCTCTTTTCTATAAAACCATCCAAACAATGCTCCAAATCCAAGAGCTGCAACCACAAGGGCAAGAAGCGCCATGATAAATGGCCAGACCTAGAAAAAACAAGAGAAAAATAAGCATGGTACAAAAATTCAGACTTTGTAAACAATAATTTGTTAGTTAATATACTGACCACTGGTTCTTTTCTTTCGTCTGTTCCTGAGTCTGGTATTTCAGGTGTCGTCGTTGTGTTTCCTCCTTCAAGTTTATCTATAGATAATTATTATAAATATAAGAAACATTAATACATATTTTGGTGTACATTGTTTTGAAATTCTAAGCGTGTCACTTTAACTTACTCGTATCTACAGCATTGTCCTCAGTGTCATCTTCTTCAGCTGAGGCATGACCACTGCGGTCTGTAATGGCAACATCTGCACAGGCTCGAAACTGTAAAGAAATTATCATGGGATAGGTTAAATCTAAGAAAATTATTTTTATACAGATCAGAAGTTTTTTCAAATTTGTTTCGCGTGGAAGGATTCATTTTGTTTACCTCCTCCTGTGGGCCACAACCAACTCCTTGAGTACCATTTGGACAAGGACCTAATTATAAAAAAATATTTCATAGAAACATCTTCAGAAATTAAATAATTAAATTCTTTAAATGGCGTACCCCAATTATTTCCAGCAATATATCGCCACTGCATCACACATTGGGTACAAGTCAGAGATTTGGGAAGTAAATATCTTGACTCGAATACTTTTGATCCCTCTCCTGGGTAAAATCTGTAGGACGGCAAGATAAATACAATTATTTTTACTTGTAATTCATAAACATTAATTCAGATAATAATTGTAAATACTTACCGCTCTCCTTCTCCATTTGATTGCTTCAGAATATAATTATCTAAACACTTTTGACTCACAATTTTCTTGGGATTATTATTTGGGCAAATTCTGAATTCAAAATATCCCCTATGATTAGCTGTCAATTCTACTTTTATACGGATTATAGAATTAAGACGATATTTCCGTACGATTATCCCTTGTCCATATACACCTCCTGAAAATCATATTACAAGGAAAGGGTCAGAAAATCCACTTGTATTTCAAGTCATTTGATTAAATTACCAGCTTCATTCGGTCGTGGTTGTGCCATATCCCAAGCATCTCCACAAACCCCACAATGACCATTGTTTTTCTGGTATTGTCTTGAAAATCCTCCACAGTAGAGCTCATGATCATTGTAATTGGCAGTCGTATTGAATCCATACCTGGGGAAAATAGAAATTTCATTATATTATTTTTCTTACATTTAGCACTACACTTGTTCTCGTTGGCTAAAAGTGCTTTCTGGTGTGAATTTAATTCATACATTGTATTTTTTGGATTGGAAAGTTGTTGTTAAGTTCAGATTCAAAAGAAAGAAGAGCTTAGCGCATGCGTAACCAACAGGGAAACAAACAAAGTATTTAGTCAAATTTAATTAGATGGCAATTAAGTCAGTCGGTCAAAATTAGCAAACTATATACGCACGCTTCAAGCCCTAGTCTGTAATGTATAATGTCAGATTAATCCAGATCAAACTAAACCAGAATTGTAACTTATATTATGAGTTTAGCAAATCGTTTAACAGAACCCTCCAGTCCAGCTCACATACTTGAAGTCAGCTGAACTCATTAATGTTAAAGTGTAGTTAGCATTCATTAAACTCTCCAAGATCAATCTGGAGTCAGGCGGTCATACTTCATTAGAAATATTTTAATTCTGCAAATTTTCCAAAGGACCGCAGCTAATTTTATCAAAATTAAAATTGCCAAATTAATTTTTAGCACCCAGGGCCACGATATATAAAATATTTCGTGACTCGCATTACTTTTCTTGAGTTCTCATCCTTCTACTCATTATTTGAATAAAAAATAAGAGGAAATGGACTTCCCCTTCAAGCGGAGGTGAGGCATGCATGTAGTACGTATAACTGTAACAATGGTAAGGTCAAACTTTACTTTTGTCCAACAATGGGGAGCACCAAGAATTGCAACGCAAACTGCAATTTGCAGCTAAGTATTAATAGTATTTTTCAACCTACGTCCTCATCCAAGGTCGCAGTGCACATACTAATGATAAATTGTGACAGAAAACTAATTCCAATTCGCCAATCCTTGTCATATTGATACAGCCCAGCCGTAGGTGCACACTTCTATTCTTCTTATACAAAAGAAAGTCATCATTTGGATAAAAATTGTGTGTAAACTATGTCACGCTGCAATTTGTTTTGTAGTAAAAGAAAACTCATTCTGTTTCCACAATGGAATTCAAGTAGCAGAGGATCGTTCAAATACTAATGATAAATTGTGACAGAAAACTAATTCCAATTTGCCAATCCTTGTCATATTGATACAGCCCAGCCGTAAGTACACATTTCTATTCTTCTTATACAAAAGAAAGTCATCATTTGGATAAAAATTGTGTGTAAACTATGTCACGCTGCAATTTGTTTTGTAGTAAAAGAAAACTCATTTTATTTCCACAATGGAATTCAGGTAGCAGAGGATCGTTCAAACTTCCAAGCGGAAATACTTGGCCTTATTTTATTTTCATTTGGCATTTATAATGTGTATCCTTATGATGATTGTGATTGCGATTGCGAAGTCAAAGCAAATGTTTGCAAAATATGTGCCACGACATATGGGATGAGAAGAATGACAATTTTATTCCCTGTCCTAGTCCCTCATTTCATTTCTCAATCATTACCACAAGGGGCAATCTTAATCTTACTATACTTGTAAAAAAGAAATCCTGAAATTAATTTAAAGCAGAAAATCAGCAAATTCATTTTTGAATAATTTTGTGAATGATAAAGGACTTTCTATATTTTACCACAGAGGCCCAGCGTGAGAAGATGCGATCAATGACAGTATTGGCCAATTTAATTTAAACCCTAATTGAATGTTTTGATTGATTCGATGAGACTTGGGTGCAGTGGAAATGCACGTACGCGTACGCATATTAAGCTAAAAGGATTTTGTCAGCAATGTATTTTTCTTTTTGTTGGAGATTGCAATTCGACTGCCAAGCCAAGCTTCAAGCAAAATTATCATTAAAGCGAATCTCCTCCATTCCCATTTTTACCTTCATTTAATGAGAATGGAATGCAAAATCATGAAGCATTGATGAGGAATTTGTTGACATTGCTATCTGCACTGCACATTGCAGAAATTAAGGATTTTCTCCTTATTCACATCCTGGGTCCATTGGATTCAAAATTCAAATCCAACTCTCTAATTACAAAATGTATTACAAGTGGGTGGATAAGGAAAGGAATCAAAATCAATTCCTTTGGGAATTTATATGCAAATCAAATTCTATACAATAAAAAACAAGCACAGTTCAAAAATCACTCAGGATGAAATCCGCTCTGGATGGATCAAGAAGCCGAAGCATTTAATTCTTATATAAACGCATGGGTGAGATTAGCCCGGAATTCTTAAGCAAACGTAGATAAACTTACATAAAGGTGCAGATCTGGCGCCTGACCTTAGCTACAGTTGCATTTATCAATGCATCTAATCTAAATCCAATAAATCTTTATAACAATGAACAATTAATTTTTGTCTAAAATATTTTCATTGTTTCCGCCTGTAAATTATACGTACATTGCCTGAATTTAACATATAACAATGTGTTTTTGATTTTTTACGAAATGCATTGCATTGGATTCAACAGATTCTTTGATTCGGCCAATTATTTTTAAACCAACAAACTAAATTGAATAATATCATCATTTGATTCTCACACAAATTAAGGATTTGTTGGACAAAAAAATTTATAATGGCTTTCCTGTCTGAAAACAAATAAAACACAAAACGCACTGCGCTGAGCTGGGCCTTTGAGCTCGGTTTAGAATAATAATAGTAATTTCATCAGCTCATCGGATTTCATTTCATAGGACGACGACGAGGGAAATGCACATGCACATTGCACATGCAATTCTCTTACACGGAATCTACAAAAATCAAATTGCATTGCAATAAGTATTCTGAGAAAGGAGACGAATTTAATTTATATTTCATCATGAAAAGAGGAAGGAGCGTGGAATGTTAATGTCCTCAGTCACTCAACTCGCGATTCCTCTCAAAATTAACCGTTCGTAAAATAAAACTTAAAGCTTAAGCTTAAGCTAAATCCATCAGCTGTGAAGCATAGCAGAAATTCAGTTAGAAAATTGGATCCGTATCAGATCCCTTGTCATCTCCATACATGAAAATAAAAAAAATGCTCGGCTTCGGCTATACTTTAGATAAAAAATGTTATTCTGACTCTGAGACCAAATTAGAGTCGAAGCTAAATCTAAGCATCATATGGCTTGTGCCCATGCCAAACCCAATAGGCAAAATTTGTCAAAATGTGTCCTCAATTCTCACTTCTTCAAATATTTTGTCAAAAATTTAAGGAAATTTTAAGGAAATACCAATTTCCCACAAAAGCAAAAGTACGGATGGCAATTTGACCAAATTAACCTGAATAGAGACGCCAAGTCAACTGGCAATAATTTTAAATTACATAGAGGCATCTCCTTCCCTATATTTAACGTTGGACACGGAAACATGCTAAATAAATTGTCCAAGCAATTGTTAGCTAGATTAGACATTAGTAGACGGAATCCTGCAGTTTCTTAACATACATTAAGTGGATGAGCAAAAAAAAAAGGTTTGGATTGGCTATATGTTATTTTACTTTATGAGCACGATTCTTCATGGGAAATTGCGTGAGGACTTTAAGTCCTGGTCTCGTCTTTTTATTCATTACACTAAGATAGACGTGCATGCATGTATCATACATGTGTGTACATAAGTGTGGGAATAGAAAACACAAGTGTTGCTTTAGAATTTTAGTTGGACAGCTCACGAAATTCTTCTTTGCATGTGCTCCTATTTTTTCAAAAACAAAACTCCTATTGCAATTGTTGAGTCTAAATTGGATGAAATAAAAACCCGGAAGCAAAAATTACCGAAAAATTTAAAAATATTACGCGATTAATTTAAAAAATATTAACACTTGCCCTTTCATTTTAAGATTTTACATTTACCATTAAAATTGAAATTAATCGTGCACGCTGCGCTGGTGGAATGTTGGTGTAGCTCAAATTATAAGGAAAGTCAGTCAGTCATCTCGAACTCATACGTATGTCCGTATCTCATAATCATAAGCTTATTAATGTATTGATCCTATTGCAATTATTGAGTCTAAATTTGATGAAATAAAAACCAAGAAGCAAAAACTACCGGAAAATTTAAAAATATTGCGCGATTAATTTAAAAAATATTAACACTTGCCCTTTCATTTTAAGATTTTACATTTACCATTAAAATTGAAATTAATCGTGCACGCTGCGCTGGTGGAAGGTTAGTGTAGCTCAAATTATAAGGAAAGTCAGTCAGTCATCTCGAACTCATACGTATGTCCGTATCTCATAATCATAAGCTTATTAATGTATTGTATTGTGTTGTGTATATCCTTACCTCCACATTGAGGATCGTGACGGCGGTTCGATTAGTCTACCATGACCTCTGACCCCATTCAGGCAGAAGAAAAGAGAAAAGAATAAAAGGACTGAAGCCGCTCTACTCCACATTTGGCAAGGAAAATTTATATTCTTCTTCATAACTTCTTCGTCTCTGTGATTCAAGTTGAACGCTCAATTATTTACATCATTGCTGGAACATTGTGGCTCATAATAAATTCATTTTTAAGTCGAATTTCCCATGTTCAACTTGTTTGTTTTTCAGTTTCTCCCGTGCTCGTTCATCAATTCCACCTAAAGTAAAGAAAGAAAAACAGGATTTTTACATCTCATTAATTTTTGCGCTGGAACAGTATAAATTAGGAAAAATTCAAAGGTGTAAGGAAAAAATTCTAACGGAAAATTGCCTGCCTTGCATAGCTTTTTCTTTCCTTACGGTAAATTTATATTTATCCAATGAACCTGTAACTCCACTTTGCTTTTGGAATATGCAGTTACTTCGCTGCTATCTCTTATGCAATCACAAACGCATTGTACGTACTCGTACGCACAACCAAATGCACAAAACAGTCAGTCAATTTTCCCAAATTTGATTGGAATTTAAATAAAGTATTCTAATATGATTGTACCCAATGTCGCTGACCTGGTTTTTTAAACGACTGTGATTTATTTTTTCAGGATAACAGGACAATCAGTAGCGTTCTACTTTAAGAGCCTCATTTGTGTAGAAATCCAAACAAATAATGAAACGAAAGTATTTTCTTTGTTATTCTTAGTACGAATAGAACTCATTTAATTGTGGTTTGCTTTAAATTTGCACAATCCTACCACAAGTCACATACGTTCGTACATATACTCAAAATCAAATCAATGGAATGGAATAAGAATTCTCCCCATGTAGGGATAAATACGCTACAAATTTCCTCAATACAACTTACTCCATGTCAATGTCCTGTACGGCCCAGAAGTATATGGAATGAAAGTAAGTCAAATGAAAGAATTAGGGTTGAATGTATGTATAATTTCATTACTGAATCTGTTAGTCGTGCCTGATTGCAATTCAATCAAATAAAAGTGAAGTAAAAAAGACAGAAGGAAAGGGTAAGGAATCCGTCAAATTGAATTGGAATCATGCTCCTTACTTACTCAAATGACATTAGCTATTGAATTCATTATTATTGTTCCCTTGAAAAGCTTTTGATGAAATGATGACGGATTTTTTGCAAGAAGAAAGAAAGCAGGCCCAAGTAGTTTGTGAAGAAAAAGCGAATTGAAAAGGATGAGACAAGCTTTTCTTCTACTTCTAAAGCCCAATGATGGCCAAGCGACAAAGAATAATTCTGTCAGCGAACGAAAATTTTTTACTTCAACACTCATTTTAATTGAAGTGACAACAATGCCGAATCTTTCTTCATAGCCATCAACAGCAGTCAATGTCCGGAATTTTAATCGGAAGGCATGGCTAATTATATTCCAACCGGTTTCGCGTGCTCAGTACAAGCACGATGCATTAGAAAATCAATTTTGATTTTCACTAGTCAAGATTAGAGCTCTAAAATTTCGGATTAATTCATGAGATCACCTTAACTATCAAATATCCAAGGAAATATAGCTAAATCTGCATGAGGTATCTGCAATATTTCATTCGATAAATTATAAATTCGAGATACAGGTTAAGCTGACAGGCATGGCTATGGCTTAAAAAATAAAAATTTCACGCGTACCGCCTTAAATATACAAAAATAATAAGATCAAAATTCCCTTTCATGAATATTACGTAATGCAAAAGCAACTGTAAAAGATTAGCCATGCATTCTGTCAATCAGTCGTTCAATTTAAAGGAATCCATCTTAGCAAATACAAGGCGAGATGAATAATTCGTGCCAAGTGGCAGTGGCTCAACTCATCTGCACCTTCAGAAGTTACGAAACCATAAAAGAAGCCGAACATTCCATTGTTGAGTTCAAAGCTTAAGAAATGAATCGTTCGTCAAGTTGAACAATTTATGAGTGAAATATACAAATGCAAAAAGGGTGGGCCAAACCAGAGCTGGCTATAAAAGGGTGTGGTCAAAATTTGCAGACAACAATCTGTCTATTTTTATGCTATGGATTAAAACCAACTACTCTGGCCTTAATTGGACAAATTACTCTAACCTTAGAGTAGAAATTTGAAAAATTAATTACCAATTCAACCCAGGTTTAAATTTTGAGCATAGATATTGCATTTGCTTAGCTAATTGATCTTAGCAATTTAAATTTAATATCCGTATTTATGGTTTCAGCACTCACGAACTTGCCTGTTGACCTGCTTCGATGGTTTTGAAACTTGATTATACCTTTCAAACCCAAATAACACAAAGAGGAACATTTAAGTAAGCTTTCATAATAAGTGCAGTGCATAATAATATCGTGCATATCATATCGTACAAGGTAACTCAACTAAAGCCTTGGCATAATACTACGGCGGAACTTAAGATTTATGGCATGCCTTGGTGTGGCTTTGGCTTTTAGAGAGAAATCAAGTCAACTCAAGTTGCACTTGTATCATTTGTGCAGGTAAAAAATAACTTGTCGTTAGCAATGCAATAATAATGCATTTTTGTTAAAAGTCTAAAATTAGTCCACTCCATTTATCCTACACAAAACTGCAGGTCAGATTAGATAGAATGTACAGTATCGTACATACACAGTGAATGAGATTTAATTATTTGTGCTACTATGCCATTTCGCCGCTAATGCTAAAATTAAAGGTGTTACTTTCTTTTCGCATTAGAGATAACCATAGCGGTATGGCATTGGCTTTATCCTATCCCTTTCTGAATTTTAAGAGATCATACAATGTACGTTGAATTTGCAAAAGTAGAAGTGTGAAATTTAAGCACTTCTCAGTAAGGCAGGCAGTCTAATGCTGTTGCTCCTACTTTGCAATTTGAAGCTTCAAAGAATTCTTTGAGTTGGACATGGACATGGACTTAAATTTACATTTACTTTTACTACTATTAGCTATGCGTCCAAAAATACAAGTATGAAATCAACTCTTGAGATGAGAGTATTAATATTCCAGCAACTAAGGAAAAGTAAGACAAGAACGCGTCTCTTATTCAAAATTTGCTACGGTATTTTAATATAGACTCATCATTTCAAAATTTAAATACGTTGCTAGTCACACACACACCTACTTATGTTAAGTAAGCAAAACATCTTGCGTAGACTTTTGATCAAACAACCAAGCCAAGTGGCGTGAGAATTATGCTAATTAATGTGAATGAAAACATTAGCGGGAACTATGCAATAAGAGTGGCAGGGACTGATTGGGTAATTAGGTTCAATTGTTCAATCTGTAGATTTTTACAGTAATAATCGACAGGGTGTGATTGACCAAAAACTAATATAGAATTTTCTTTGGCTATTTCTTGACAATTTGGTTTGCCTTCCCCGAATGCAAAACACAATGCAATACCGTGCAATGCAACTCAATGCGGATATGACTATAATTTCATCCCAGGAGCATGAATTTGCCAATGGTCATCCACCGTTGTTATTTTGTCAAGGAAGGAAATGCAGATGCAGATGAGGAAGGAACGCAAGAACGTGAGATTCTCACACAGAAGATGAGCCTGAGTCTCAAAATTAAATTGAAATCCTAATGACTTTATGGGTCATTGAACGGCGGGGCGGTGTGTGTGTGTGTGTGTGGTGTCGTAGACGCAATCACAATCACAACAGTAGAAATTTGCATACGCACAGGTTGAAACTAAATGGTCAATTCCAAATCCTAATTCCACATGACTTCCGCTTAGCGGTAGTGGCATCATCCTCGTCTCGCTCCCATTTTTATTGACATGACGTCGTCGTGAGCTTTAATTGAAGGTCCACAAAGTTAGTGGTGCTCGGCTGGGCAGACTTAAAAGCTTAATTGTGATTTATTTTTACGCCTTCTCGGCAATTTTTAACTTTATTTTCATGACTTGAATAATTGAGAATGTCGAGTGCGTAACGAGCGGGCCTTGATTAATAAATTGAGTATCTAGTGCAGTTTGCCTACGCATCCAATTAGAGTGACCTTAATTAAGCAGAATAGAATTAGAATATCGTGACACAGTGGAAGAACGTACGAGTATTGGACTCATTCACTTAGCTCTTCGTTAAAAAATTTAAAACCTTATTTTTTACGCACCTCTTGCCATGCCATATATCACCAATTTAGTTTAAAAAAATAATTCCTCAAGTTTCGCACTCATACGGAATGAAATCATAACAAAGCAATAGATACTAAAAGCGACGGAGGACGGACGGACTACATAGAAAACCCAAATTCAGATTGTGGTATTGAAATAGAAAATAGAGTCACATGTATTAATGAGAAAAGTTGACATGAATAGGGAAAATTACACGACTGCATCGGAACATATTCACTCGTATGATGTGTGATGGGGGAAATGACAAGGAAATTTTGTACTTCCGGGCTTGTGGTTTATTAGCCCTTGTCCGTCAATCGGTGAATGTCCTTAGTATAAAAATAAAATTGAATTGCATTGCTTTGATGTCTACAGGAAAAGCTCATTTTACGCACAATCACATCAAATGAGTTCAGTGTATGATACATATCTCCTACGTACTGAAGTCTACTTCCGTTAAATCAATGAATATGACCAAAGTTTGGAAAACATGAAAAGGAACACGTAAAATTATGAATTTTAATACCTTGGACCAGATTTCCCGACCAATTCATGGTCTGTCATCTGTCAGTAGTGTTTTTTATCTTTAATAGTTCAAATCAAACACAGCTAATGCTAGAACCGGACTCAGGTTTAAATTGAATTAAAAAAATGAAATCCATGTGACAACTTGTGTAAGCCTTGCCACAATCAAAAGAGCAGATTCAAATTCAAGATTCATAATTCCCAAATCACGAGGAGACGAGATTTATCAGAGATGCAGACCACATATGAGATTAGAATAAAAATGAAAATGAAATGATTGACATTTGACATACTTGGATTGACAATTTCTATTCTTCCCATGTAAAAATGTAAAAGGAGAGTAGCGAATGTGGTTAAATAGAAAATAAGTTCGTGTGCTACTGCTGCTGCTGGTGGTGTTCATCCCAACCCAGTACATGTACAAGTACAATGATGTACATAGTTTTTGATAAATTTAAATTCTAAGTGCTGCTACTGTTAAACTCTATTCTTGTCACAACACAACAATGGAAGGGCTAGCGCAGTGCAGTGCAGCATGTCTTATCTTTTAGTAGTGCAATTCGCCTGAAACTTGACATGCAAAAATATTGAGGACTTTCACTTCAAAATTGCACATTGCACTAACTTGTGTTTCTGCCTATTCTTGGCAGCTTTCGTATTATTAATTCGACAGGAGTAATGGTAGGTAGTAAATTCAAACTAAGCAAAAGCAAAGTGACCGAAATCCATACATCCTCACTCTACTCTAATTCAATTTTAAGTAGATCAGGTACACTGCTTTGCAGGTGAATACTTTTGTTTATTCGATATGGTATGGATTGAAATAACGAAAACAAAATGGATAATACCGTAATGACATGTGTGCGTCTTGGCTGCCATCGCCATGTTGTTACATGTGGATTATTGTGGACTTCTTGACATGACAGATTGATAGACAGACAGGTGATATAATAGTAATTTATGTGTCTCTGTGTTTCTTCATTTCAACTTGCCATATTTGTACATGTACCGCGTACATACACAGAAAACTGTCATGAATCCGACATGGATTGAATTCTCTGGGCAATTACAATACGATACAAAAAATTATCCAGGGAAAATAGAGAAATTTTTCACACATACATGGAATAGTAGATTCCCGTAATTTTTAGTAATGATTTTTATTAACCAATATTCCAATGTGTCATTAGATCCTTGAATGTTAAAAAAGTTCAGAGGTTGAGTACCTCTGTGCAGAACATTCATTTCCTTTTATTTTTTCATTGTCTACCTACCTGTACAGGAAAATAGAGAAATTTTTCACACATACATGGAATAGTAGATTCCCGTAATTTTTAATAATGATTTTTATTAACCAATATTCCAATGTGTCATGAGATCCTTGAATGTTAAAAAAGTTCAGAGGTTGAGTACCTCTGTGCAGAACATTCATTTCCTTTTATTTTTTCATTGTCTACCTACCTGTACCTGAGCTAACCCTGTCTGTATTGTTATTATTCAACTTCAACTCACCGGTCAAGCTTCAAATCCACATGGCTAGGCTATGGCCAACGCCTAGTTCTCTCGTAACTAATAAAAAAAGTGTATGATGGGATTGATGATCGAGATTGAGAATTGTGTTTCTAACGCACTGCAATAGGAATGTGTGTCAATTATTCCCTCTCATGAACTAAATGGAATGAACAATAGTTGTAACACTACAGGAATGAGCACGGAAGAAAACTTAGCTAAACTGACTGACAAATACTCTTGTTTAATTTTCTCACTTCACTCCAAGGTTGCTTTTGCTCAATTTGATTCGCCCATTTCTCAGGCTAGGCCAGGCCTGAATGAAAATCAACTGCAAAACGGTCAGTACATAGTTTTTTTCACACCTTTGTATCCTGGTGGTCCAAATGGCCTGGCGTGGAAAATTTATAACCCCAAAAAATATATACGTAAAAGGGTCAGGTTTGCCCGATGCTCCGAAATTACCTCACAACACAACAACAAATACAACAAAATCGGGAAAGAGATTAGGGCAAGGGCTTTAAAAAATTTCAAGGGTCTTGAGCATTTGACCTAAACGTGAGTTTCGGGTAAAATAGCCAAAGTAAACGTGACAAAATGCACGTAACTTCTAGACATCGCCAGACGAGCCGGGACCAACGGAACGGAAGGAAGCCACGAAGGATTTAGATTTAATTTTATTCAAGAAAAAAGGTTAAAAACTTACCTTCTGACCTGACCTTCCGGGAATTGGATAATTGGGTGTTGATTGTAATTCAACAACCTCTCTCAACCGTTCCTCAACTCCAAAGCACTTGTTGCACCCATACGGGAATTAATAACTTTTTCGTAGAAGTTCAAATTATTCCCAAAAGTATATGAAAAAATGTATATTTTTGGTTCAGGGTGAGAATTAAAATCCAAGGTGGTGACGAGTGACGGCAGGCAGTAGTCTTGGGTTTTTAACACTTAATGTTTCAGTCTCTGTCGAAAAAATATTGAAATCGGCAGCTCAAACTTTCTGAGTCTAAATTCACCACATAACCCGTCCCGAAGGTTCTTCTCCGAGATTTCAAAAAATCCTTGAATTTCGACAATAACAAGAACCAATGTTCAAGGCAATGAAAAATAAGAAGCAGGAGCCGAACCCAAGATACTTTTCTTTTTCTTGGGTTTATTCTTCACTTCACCTCGTCAAGACTCATTGTCTCATTGATTGAAAAATAGTACAGCACAGCACAGGGAACTTTTGTATCAGTATCTGTGTGTCAAAATAACCCAGAGTACATAAAATAATATTATTGTCGGTCGGGAAAAGAAGGTCATTCAACACACTGGGACTGGGACAGAGAATTCAACTGCTTTGCCTGCTTAGAATCCAGACCGACCTTCCTGTCTCCGGTCAATTATTTTATTATAATTTGTTTATGGCTTCCGGTTTAAAACCAATTTCAACACTACACTGCACTTGGCACGGGCAACTTGAGACACTGCACTTGGTTAAAATTTAGTCTCATCAATTTTTCAAGCAAAAAAGAAATAATTTGTAATATAAATTTAATATGAAAGGGTTAAATGAACGAACGTGGTAGTTCACTCCACTCTGCAGCACAGCAGTATTGTTGAGCCGAGTGCCGTGACTTGAACCTGAGTCTTCTGCAACCACAGGCAGAATGAGTAGTCAGTCAAACCCAACAACAGACCAGAGTTCATCATGCTGAGTTTCAGTTTTACCTGTACATTTTGACAAGGGAATTTATTCAGGTGTTCTGCTTTTGGGCTGGGTGGATATAGCGCAGGCCAATGCACAGAATGGAAAATTTTTAATAAAGGTTGGGTAAAATATATAAAGGGTTACATTATTTATAATTTTAATATTACGACTTATTGTTTAAATGTTAAATACAAAAATCATTTGAAAATGTTTCCTTGTCAGTTAGCCCCTATAATAAAAGCAACTTTAACTTGGTTACTACTGCCTGCCAGTGCAATGTGATGGCTGGGGAGAAAATACACAAGTTAAGCTAAAAACCTTCTCAATGAAATCTTGTCTTAAAATCAAATCGAGTCTACAATACAGATCTCATTGCATTGCATTGCTTGCCTCCTACAACAATCAACTGTAGCCTAGGCGTGGATGTGGATATTGTTATAGTTTCTATGTAATCCAACTTGACTTTATTTTCGTATACATCTATTCTGTCCTGAATCCTCCCAGCTAGAAGCAACAATCCTTTCTTTCTTTATATTGCTAAAACATTTGCAAACTCAACAATGCTGCTGCTGCTGCTGCACCACCGCTGTGCATGTAGTGCGACCTCGCTCTCCGATATTCTTTTGGATTTTGCATCTGCATTTTCATACTATTCGTGGATTTGAGAGAACTTAATGAAATTAGAGCTAACCTCATTTTTTTTTGCTTCTTCATGGTATGGATGAAGCTACAGTTTTTCTACTAAAATGAAAATACTCGTAAATATATGTTTACAGAGTAAAATGGAGTATCCTGCTGCTTTCCAGCTTTTGCAAATGTGTACACGTAAATGTAGCCTCTTGTAATGCTACATTATCCTCATCATGCATAAAAATAAAATGAATTCACCCGTTTGCAAAATACATAAGCAGTTTGTTAAGATTTTATATAAAATCCAATGTTTAATTTATCATAAGGACGACAGAACTAAATGCACGCTTTTCCTTGTGATACAAAAACCCCTGTTGGTTCAAAGCGTGCAAAGGCGCAAAACATTAGGCCGCTGTGATATTTACACGTAAATGTAGCCTCTTGTAATGCTACATTATCCTCATCATGCATAAAAATAAAATGAATTCACCCGTTTGCAAAATACATAAGCAGTTTGCTAAGGTTTTTAAATAAAATCCAATGTTAAATTTTTCATAAGGACGGCAGAACTAAATGCACGCTTTTGCTTGTGATACAAAAACCCCTGTTCGTTCAAAGCGTGCAAAGGCGCAAGACATTAGGCCGCTGTGCTAAGTCCATTGCTTTGGTTTCTGTTACAGTATAGTCAAGAATTGTTACTTTAACAATTAAATCCAAACCTAACCCTTCAGCTTTGATTAAAATTGGGCGTCATGGGAGGGAGAGCTCCACATTTGGACTCCTCCTCTAAATTACACCAATTAATTTAAATCTTAGGGTAAAAAATGTGTTTCCCACACCAGCTATTAAGACAAGGTATGGGTTGATGATGTCGTTACATGTTTATTTATTAAACACAAAAAAAACATTGACGATTTTATTTGAATACCAGTCCCGAGCCCATTCGATGCCTGACAGTGAGAGTGACAGGATTGACTTTGAAAAAGCTGGACTGGATCAAAGTTTGACATTTGCTTGATAATTATTGAGATCGGTTTTCTGTTTGCTCCACTGGAAATCTAAAGAAGTACAGATTCAAAACCGTCAATCCGTCAGTTTGACAAGAAGTAAACATAAAACATGAGCAGGCCAAGACAGAAGAAGCTAACTACAATAACCTTTCATCATTTTGAGCAGACAGTTTTGTTTCAACTTTGTGGTCTCACAGCTCGGCTCGGCTGTTCGTTTAGCTTCCCTTCATTTAAATTCATGGCAGTGCTCTGCATTATTACTTAATAGGACGCGTTAGTCCTTATGGAGAAACTCCAATGCAAGGTTCAAGAACTTGATTATCTCTTTTTATTTTGCACGACAAAAGTGTTAACATAAACTATAAACTTGAAATTCATTCCAGTTTTGTCTCATTTTGAATGAAAGAACCACAACAACCACTCCCTTTCATCCATTTTCACGTACTCTGATGATTTCTCAGCTCGTTCATTTCTTTTTATGACATCAAAAGTGAAAATTTGACCATAAAACATGTAAAAATGTTTTATTGCAATACTACGAGCATTCTGGGTTTTCCTCGTCGAAAACACAGTTCGATGTATAATTTTTCATTTTTTTGTTTTTGTGTGTTAAAAAATGTGAGGAATTTTATTGATTGGCTTGACATGGCTTGGCCTGGCCCTCATCACGTTTGTCGGATTCGCATGCATGTTTTTCCATTTTGCATTTACATATTTTTCGTACTTGGGTTGTTGAGATCAAATAACACACACGTAGGAGCGAGCGTGGAGATTGATCGTAGCAAATTGTGCGTGGATTATTAGTCAACAATCTAAGATCTCAGTCCGTCGTGGTCGTGCGTGCTGAGGACGGATTTGATAATCATGAAATGAAAATGATAGCCTCATAGCAAAACTGCATCCGCATAGCATGGCATGGCATGGCAAAATGTAATTGTCGTCGTATCTTCTCAATTTCAACAGACTTGATTTACCCCAAGGAGATCCCATTAATTTAAATTTACTAAGCTCAGGTTCAGGCTCAAGCTGGACCTGGATTATTCGTGCTTTCAGTTCTAAGGCCAATCATCATTTCGATTTCGCCATATCGTGGTCGTGGCTCCTTCCATCAAATTTTAAAACCAAATGGAGGGTGAAGATTGTAGGGTTAGTTCTGAGAGATTTTTTTTTAAAAAATAAGAACATGAAAGGTCATAAAATGCAGTAGACAAGTAAAATGCGTGTGTATGGAGTGGACCCCATAAAGTTATTTCCTTCATCTACCCAGTAATTTTTCTCAAATCTCAGTCAGTGAGTTTAGTTTAGCGCATGCTGCTGCTGGTAGGGCTATTTTATTTTTTATTACTGTAATAAATATTTTAGCAAACTGGCCGACTGTGTTAAATTCCACATTACCAACTTGTTCGGAACCCATTTTTTTTTAAAAAAAAGCATGTAGGTACTACACCTTTTTTCTTTTCTGTGATTTAGCTTTGCATGTGTATGACCCATATATCCTTCGTGTTTTAATCGCTGGTTGGATGCAAAGGAAAGTCAAACCTGATTCAGGATTAATTAGTTTTGATTCAGAATCATGGAGGGTTGGGCCGGACTAGCTGGGCCTTTAGTCAAGGGCTAGTTTAGCTTTTTTTGTTCACGTTGTGGTTTAGTTAGAACGGAGGAAAGGAAACTGGTCAGGAAATCCGAAGGTGTAATGGTCAGGATTGTAATTAGTGGCTTCGAGAAACTTTTAATAGGATGAGGATTAAAATTGAAGTGAAAGTTATTGTCTGATCCCATTCCGCGATAAGCTGAGAACTTTAAGAGCCATCCTGAAAAATCAAACTGAGGTGAAGCTTAGATCCTAATTTCAGATTCACGTACTTTGGATCTTTATTTGACCACAAAACAGCCTCAATTACAATTATGATTCTGCGTGAAGGTTGAGGATCAATTTTAACTCTTTTCTTTGTGGTTGGTGAAGATGTTGTTATGTTCAGGGACAAAATCGTAGACTGCTAAAAAAACTATTTTGATAATGAAGAATGCCAAGCCTAAATTCCTTTTGCTCTGCAGAATTTGTGGAATTTAGATCCGTACAATTTTTTCACATAAAAAAAATAAAAAAAAGAGCTACATGTACTAATTTTATTTTTGCCTTAAAAAGTAAGGTGCATTATGCTGACTAGTGAGCCAAACTCGGCCAGCAAATTAGTAAAGCAGTAATAAAAAAAATTAAGCACTTTGAATGTTGAAAAATTAATAAATATTGACAATGTACGTGTATTTACATTAATTTGCATATACTATTCTGTCTTAGTTTTGGAATATTTCGGGTTGTCTTATTTATGTAAAAAAGGTAAGTAGCATAGTTGAATTTCCAATCCTATTGACTCGAGTAAAATCTGGTTTTATCCGAAGAATTCTAGAAAGGATTATTTACACTTACTCTTTCAACGCACTAAAAGACTTTGGCCATAATTCAGACCCAACCGTACTCCAAGTTTTTCAACTTATAATCCTATAATCTCCAAACCGAAGCTCCAGCAATTACTTAGTATAATAATTATTTCGCGGAAAACAGCAATTAGGCCGAGGTGGGTTTGATTTATTTCTTTTTGAGAACAAGTGATGAGAGAACAATGAATGATAGTCATGCCAATTAAACCATGCAATCACAACAATTTAAATATCACTTTTTCTGCCTTGCAAGATTTCTAAGCACTTGACGAGGTTAACAATATAATTATGTATTTCTATATACCCTGTATTTTACTAATAACATCGTCAGTGTCAAAAATATCATATACTTATATATATTTCCTTAATTCTTTGAATATAGTCCAATCGATTATAATTATAGGATCCATAAGTAATGTAAATGTCAAAGCTCAATTAACTGAACCTACAATATCTCAAACATAGGACAACGGTTGAATACTAGGATCACGGCATTCACATTTTCATACCTACCGATTCATTTAGTGAACAGTTTCTGGAGTCACGATGCACTGGAAACTTTGATCTCTTCTTCGAACAACCATTTTGAGCACATCAGCAGTGAGTAGAATACGGAAGACATCTTGAACAGTCTTAGTTGGCTCATCATTTACAGCCACGATCACATCACCTGGTTGCAAATGAGCACTGAAAAATAATTCAAATATTAAACTAAGCTAGAAAATCTTCCAAAATTTTACCAACTTACAGATAAGCAGGAGATCCGACGACTAATTTGTAAACAAGCACGCCTTCAGTACATTTAGTGGGTCCAGAGAACCCCAATTCTGCTGCTATTTCATCCGTTAAAGTTAACAAAGTTGCCCCAATATATCGTCGCACAGGTTTTGCCGACCCTGATTCTGAAATATGAAAAATTAAAAGAACAGTTAAGCCAGGAAATGTTGCATGTATCTTACTTTTACAAAAATGCTTACTTTTCCTGGCTTCACATTTAGCAAGAAATTCTTTCACATTATCAATGGGAATTGCAAATGAAATCCCTGCCGTCACTTTCATAGAATTAATTCCAATCGCCTCGCCGTCCAAATTGACTAATGGACCTCCAGAGTTCCCACACTTAATGACAAAAGGAAACAACAGAAATAGTAATTTTGTGTAATAGAAAATCATAGCGTACAAGATGTATTGGAATTACGTTGATAGAAGCATCAGTCTGAATATAGGCAGTGTTCCGGTTATTGTATCCTAACTCGTTTAGACTTCGGTCCACATTACTAACAACTCCACAAGTCACAGTATTTGTGAGTGACAATGGACTTCCGATAGCAACGACCCATTCACCAATTCTTGTGTCAGCAGAACTTCCTAATGGCATTACTGGCAAACCACGCTGAAAAAATAAATTATTTTCTGTTAAATTCCAATTCTCGCTTTGAAAAAGTTTAATAACTTACAGATTTGATCCGAACTGTAGCCAAATCAGATTCAATATCGACATCCTCAACATGTCCAGAGAAACAACGGCCGTCAGGAAGGCGAACCTAACAAATTAATTGAACGTCATTAATAATTTTAATTTTCAAAATCAATAATTTTGTTAGAAATTGATTTACAGTAAGGGAAGATCGAGATTTGCCGAGAACGACATGAGCATTGGTGAGAATAAGTCCATCTTCTTTGATAATAAATCCAGAGCCATTACTCACAGTCCTTGGAGTTCCACTAAACCAATCTATTGTTGAATGATCCTTCACGTCAATACAAACAACTGCGTGTCCAACCTCACTCACAACGTCAGCCACAAAATTGAACATTTGTCTGCGACCTGGAGGAGGCGGAGATTTAGAACCTGATGATCGGATCGTACTAGCATTTCTCTCTGGGGATTTGGGTGGTTCATTTATATTTTTCCCCACATCTACTACCGGTCCGTCAGACTTGGGTTCATAATCATAAAATGGCTTCGCCGCTTGAACTGTGCCCTTAAATTGATGCCAAGCAAAAATTGACACGACGACTCCAAATAATGAAGCCAAGTAGGAACTCAAACTAATTTCAGAATAATGACTTCCTTCGTAACGGTCTTCATCATCCCTTGTTTCTCGTTCTGCCAGTGAATTGTGGTTTATTCGAGAATATTGTGAGAAACCTGCCATGATAATTTTAAGTAAGCTTAGGATTACCTTTAACTCTTATTTAAATATGGTTTCCTCACCTGATATGTAATAAGTTCGAATGGATGGATAGGAGCGTTTGAGTTGCAACTGATTTAGGAACACAATTCCACCTTCGCCATTCTTAAGAGCTTCTAGTGCCGATCTCTTTGGTTTCCCAGCCGCAGTTTGAAAAAATCTTTTCGAAAGACTGACCAGAAATTTAACCTTAGCTCCATCTAAAAAACAATAAATTGCCGTTAACTCAAACTAAACAAAATTGCAAATAAAAAATGTAACACAGACCATAACTGCGAAGCATCCAATTTCCTGGAGGCATCGTAACGGCAAGAAACCGCCTTTTCTGCAGCAAAAATCGAAATGTCGAATTAATAATTCATACATTTAATACAATACACATACAATAAATTCATTTTTGTAATAATGCTAAATGCTTATATAACGAAAACAAAATACTAACACGTGTTTCTTCCAAGTGCATATTGTACGTGTAATTCTAAGAATAAATACAAAACTTAATATTAAAAATTACCTGTTCCTATAACCTTGTAAAACTAATAATGAACTGTACTAGTACACAAATTAAATGGACTTGACAGTGTTCCTTAATTAATTACGTCGCCAATTTCTCAATGAATTACGTCATGGACATGGACATTCTGTAAATAACACAAGAAGTAAACAGGGAGACAAACGGAACTTGACAGACACCGGAGATAAATAAAAATAAGTACTCGGGGGAATAAACCGCAAAGAGGTTTGGCTTAATGTACGTATCACTATCAGTTTAGTCTAGCCGTGTCGTGGAGCCAAATAATAATTCTTTGAGACCATCAAAATGACCGGATCATGATTTTTGCGCCATAAATCCCATGTGGTTTACTCTGTACTCAATTCCGCAACACAGAATGGCTTTTCTTAAAAGGGTGTTTCACCAAATTCAACCCAACAACTAACAGTACCAGCAAGAAAATTGGTCAATGTTAATGTTATGAATGCTTGTCAATGTAACAAGCAGCAAAACAAGGACTCAACGCTTTACTTTCGCGCGGCGACATGATGAGGCCGTTCGTCTTCGTCTTTTGCCAATGATTTGTCCCCACGTCATGCTCCATATATTCGCCATGTTTAAAAGTCTTAATTCTAATAAAATCTTATTTAGATTCGAGACGTTTCTGTAGTTTTCCTGGTATTAATCTAGTTTTCCCTGTATGAATCTAGTTTTCAGTCTGATCCCGATCTGAATATTCGTATGGATTTCATTTATCTGCTTTGCCCAGATTTCGCATATAACCGTTTAACACTAATTATCTGTATATATGGAATGAAATCTTTTAGAATAACTATTAAGCTTGTCAGCATGAAGGCAACCAATTTATAGTTGGGAAAACATAGAATAGAAAGTGAAAGTATATCAACTCGAAATTGAATTTCCCTATCTATCAGTCTCAATTATTTTACTTTAAAAGAGATTGAACAAAATTAAGTCATATATCTATTATTATTTGTTAATTAATATGTATAGAGCACGTATTGAACCTCTAGTTGTTAGGATTAGGTAGAATTTGTTCGGATAATGGTTTTTCTTTTTCTGAGAAACTTTTGTTATTTTTAGCTGGATGACCCTACTGAAGAAACGAGTCATTTTTGGGAAAGAGAATCTTGATGGATTATTTTGATGGATTTGAGTCTGATCTCCGCTGGATTACAACCAATTTATAGTTGGGAAAACATAGAATAGAAAGTGAAAGTATATCAACTCGAAATTGAATTTCCCTATCTATCAGTCTCAATTATTTTACTTTAAAAGAGGTTGAATAAAATTAAGTCATATATCTATTATTAATTGTTAATTAATATGTATAGAACACAAATTGAACCTCTAGTTGTTAGGATTAGGTAGGATTTGTTCGGATAATGGTTTTTCGTTTTCTGAGAAACTTTTGTTATTTTTAGCTGGATGACCCTACTGAAGAAACGAGTCATTTTTGGGAAAGAGAATCTTGATGGATTATTTTGATGGATTTGAGTCTGATTTCCGCTGGATTCTAAATGAGAAGGACCATGCCTTGACAAATCAGTGCCAAAAATCCCTCAAATCTTGTCACTCTTATTAATCAAGTCAACGAACAAGGAAGAACGGACAACACTTAAAAACACGTCTACTACTTTTGCCCGGAAATCCTGGCCTTCCCTTTACCCGGTCACTGATTCTGTGACAATTCGATCTTCATCATGGACAAGAAGGGCAAAGGTCATGGACAGAAAGGCAAGAAACATTCAGGTGGAGGAGGATCAAAGGCTAAGGGCTCAAACAAAGGTAAGAAACTAATTATTATTTTACACTTTTACTAAATGCGGATTTACAGGGCACAGGGACCGAAGCCCCGAATTTGTATATATATTTTGATATTATCATGAATTCATTGTTGACATTGGCGTATTTCTTAGGTGGAAGTAGTTCAAGTCACACTGCTGCATCTTCGGCCAAAGAACCTCGACAAGATTGGACCTGTTTGGAACAATTTATGCTATCTTTCATGGTCAAAACTTACGGTGAAAAGAACTGGTGAGTGAGCCATTTGTTTGTGTTTCAAAAGGTCTTAAATGAATTCCAAAGCATAATTTATTGTTCAGTTCAGCTCAGTGCTAAATGCTCATGCTAATTACTAATCATGCGGTTTCTCTTTTTTTAATTTTGCAGGATCGAAGTATCAAAGAATTTAATTTATCATGAGGAAAGATTGACACGGCCCAAGGAGTGGTACACGGAGAAGAGATGTAGTGACGAATACAAGGAAATGAAAAAATTCTATTTGAGCTCGAAAGGAATCAGATTTGCAGATGAGCTCACGGAGGAATTTGTACATCGGGCAATAGCTCTTGGTGCGTCATAAAATCACACATTACCTTATTTGTTGACAATCATTTATATCAACTTTTATTCTTCCGTGATATATTGTCAATTCGCTAACTTTTGTATTTATTTGCAGAGTGCAAAGATGAAATGCTTAAAGAAAAATTTCAGAAGATTGAGGAACGGAAAGCTAAGATTCGAAAAGATCTTGCAGAGTTAAACATTTGTGGCTCTGGTCGCGTGAAACAAATGTCCACGAATGAAACATTCAGGTAAATAGTGCGAAAAATCTTTCAGTTATGCAAGCGATGCTTCTTTTCTGGTTATATTGCCTCAAAATGGTATTATATGTTTTTAATATCAAGTCATGTCATATTTTTGTACATGTAGAGAGTTTATGCGCAGTGATCGTGGTATTAACATGATCAGAGCTTTGACTATTGACCAGCTGAGAAAGTTCGCAGCAGAGACCGGGGACGAAGGTAAGAGTAAATATTATTTATGGAATTTACCTTACCATTTAATAATTTTTTTTTATTCTCTTTAGTTCCTGACAGTTTAGTTGAGCTGCTCAGTAGACGTCCGAATCTTCCGGAATTGCCAACACCAATTGAAAACCAGGTATATCTTTCTGCTGATTATTTTATTCATGACAGAAAACATCATCTTGTAGAAATTCTTTCATATTATTTTATTTTTTGGCACAGCCTATTCCTGGTAGCTCAGATGCAGCAACTTCTTCGGCAACTGTCACTAAGACAATCACTCCAGCAGGTAGGGAAGACAAATCATTTAATTTTGCGCACACAAGATATTAATCTGGAAGCTATGCATAATGTTTTGTCAAATGTTTGATTAGTTTTTAATGAATTATGTAATTAAATTTCAGGACCTGTGTCCAATGCATCCTCAGCCCAAATTGTTTCTTCAGTATCTGTTGTGATGTCGGCCAGTGTTCTGAATATATCGAGTTCAGTTGGTCCTTCGCTCGGTAATACGATGACCAAAACAAGTCTTCCTATTATAGTTGATGGCGTATCAGGTGAGTACTTGAATTTCATGAAAATGCTACGCATATCATATCAATAAGGATGCAAAATACAATTGAATTCACATTTGCAATAAACATAGGTACTGCTATGCCTACTGTACTTCTTTACTTTCCGTGAGACTGAGAGTGATTATCCATGCCACATGTATACATAACTCACGGAAGGTAAAGAAGTACAGTACTGATGAGTCATTCCAAATATTCCACTGTCTTATCTGGTAGAAATTGAGAAATTTTCTGTTTCGCATTATAAAGTCATAGATTTCAAAATTAGAACAGAATTGCAAATAAATGATTGGTTGAGAAATGAAATCTAAGTTGGATTGCGTAGAGTTTGTGTTTCTAAATTGGGTTTGCTTTGCAGGTGGCCAAGGACCCAGTGTTAGTTGTCACGAGAATGCAAGCGTAGAGCAGCGCGTGAAACCAACACCCAGAACAGAAATGACTTCATCAATAGATCTTGATCTCACTACTGATGACATTGAAGTTTTGACAAAATCTGATAGCGCTATTCCACCCGAATGCTTTATGGAAGGTGATATGAGTTCTAGTACTAGTACAAGTACTAATACTCCAGAAAGAACCATTTCTTCTTATGATCCTCCGGCTACAAAATCATTTCTGGATTCTCCAACTAAATCTAGTTTGGGTATTGAGGACTCTATGACTGAGGTCGCTGCACCCAGTCAAGATATATCTGCAGCTACAGCTGCAAGTACTTCAATTTCAGCAGAAATTAAGTCTAGTAAATATGAAGACGAATCTCAAGATTCGAGTATATTAGATGAATCTCAAATTGAAGTTGTGGAGTTGTCTTCGGACACTAGTCAGGATCCTGTTTTCCCGTCAATCGATAAACCTCCCAACCCTCAAAGTAGTCAAGGTGAGGAAGAAAATAAATCTGGTACTCAAGAGATGGATAGTCCAGTGAAAGAAATAGGTACTTCCGATTCCTTTGTTCAACAAAGCAAGGAAGGAGATGACGATCACTGGAGTGATGCTCAATCAGGTGGAGAGGACTCAACAGATGAAAAATCAAAAGGTCAAACAATGGAATCTAGTAGCAGTTTTTCAACTTCCACTCCGTCCCCTACAAAATTCGTTCAGAGTCCAATTTCATCTCCAGTTGGATCTCCCACTAAGGCTTCCACAATTCTATCCCCTCCGTACTCCCCAATTGGTCCATCCTTAATGTCACCAATAAAAACTTCAATGGTTCCTCCGACGTCACCAGTAAAAAGTCCAGTAGTGTCACCAATGGTATCTCCATTTGTTTCACCTACCAAGAGTCCACCGGCTTCAACAGTCGTATCTCCATTTGTCACTCCAACTAAGGTTCCAATTGTATCTGAGATTACACCAACTCAAGGTCACATTCACTCACCTCTCAAAGTCACTTCCCAATCTCCGAGACCAGAGACGACTTCTACAATTCACTCAGTTCCATCGGGCTCATCAGAGTCTATCATTTCAATTCCGCCTAAAATCACTCCGGCTGGCAATGCTTCCGAGTATGATTTTGACATGGATGATGTGCCTCCACCCCTACCTTTGGTGAAAAAGCCCCAGCGTCAATATCCGGGTCCAATGACTCGACGAGAGGAACGGTTGAAAGACTCTGATACTGAACCTGAGCCAGAGGTTGAGATCTCTGTAGAACCTAAGCATCAAGTGACACGCACCAGAAAAATTACAGCTGGTAGATTTGGTCCTATTGTAGGAAGAACTCCATTACTTGGCACATCCTCCTCATCCGTTAGCACCGTCAGTAGTGAGGATACTTTTCCCAAGAAAACTTTAGAATCTCCTACGAGAGCAAAATCACCAGGTGTTGACCTTAGGGAAAGAGAACCTCCAAAGAGAACTTATGATTTGAGTTCAAATCGTAGAAGTACTCGTTTATCAGCATTACCGTCAGTTGAAATGAAATTGGAAAGCAGGAATGAAGGAGATGATATGAAGAAATCTGCTACTAGCATTGACCTCGAGAGTGAGTCTAAGTCATTGAAGGAAACTGGAAGTATTAAAATTGAAGGAAGCGTCGTTGTTCCTGAGGAGACGAAGGCAGCTATTATTTCTAAACAAGTGGAATCTGGAGAAATTCGTGGTAGGGCTAAAGTGGACCAAGAAGAGTTGAGTTTCAGGCAGCCGGAGGAACATACTCCAAATACAAGTCCACGGAATTTGGAATCACCGACAAGAAGTCCTAGGAAAATGGAGGAAACCGCTTTAAAAGTTGTTAGAGGTTCAAAGTACGAAGAAAGAACAAGTCCTTCGCATCTGAGGTCAAAAGTCGGGTCTACAGTAAAATCGGGGGCGATGGAAATGCCTTCTCCCGATATAACTAACTTAAAGGCATGTGTTGAAAAGGACAAGGTATGAACTAGCTGAATTTAATTCACATTTTTACTGAAATAATGAACTTACTTAACGTTTGTCGTTTTGAATGAATGTCACAGAGAACAAGAGCAAGGACTCGGCAAAGTGCGCCTTTGAAAGTTTATGAAAGAGAAAAATCCACAATTGAGGAATCGGATAGTGATGGGGATGGGGACCATGATCCAGAATCAAAACAAGATTCTGATGATACATCTAAATCCAAGAAGAAGCGGAATAGGGTTAGTATTGAAAGATACGAAGACATTATCATTTGACTACTCAATAATAAATTTTTGCTTCGGATTTTTAGAGAAGTCGTTTGAATTTTCTTCGTGATGAAGCTTCATTAATCTATGGAAATTTGGAAGAAAATCCCGATCCCGAAGGAGATGCAAAGCGGCGGACGCGGTAAATATTTTTATATACTTCATTTGAACAAGAAATTTGTCAATGCAGAACGATAAATGTTTTCGAATTACTGTAGTGGAAGTGCTCGAACCAAACCTGGTTCAATGTCCGAGAGAGATGTGACTCCTGACCCAAAAACTTCAACTAGTGAGGAATTTATGACCGCTGGACCTTCTACGGAACGTGAGACCGTGGCTGAAACGCCACTAGCGAGCTCTACTCCAATTTCAGTAGGACCAAAAACACGGTATGGCTTATGGGAATTAATTTCAATGTAATTTGTGTTGGTCGTATTTAAGTATTTAATACTTGATTTTAGGAATGAGGAAAACAATCCAGACGACTTGAAGAAATCCTTGCTTCGCATATATAATCGATTGCTCTCAATTAGAGGCTCCTCAATCTTCCAGAAAAAGAGGGGCGAAGGACCTGGAGAGAGCGCCGTGAGGAGGTAAATTCTCAGCTAAAATGTATTTACATTTCACTTGATGATTGATGATGATATACTTTTTTATCTAGACCCATGGACTTAAACGAGATTAAGGCAAACATTGAAAACGGAAATATTAAGAATATTGTTGATTTGGAGCGAGATGTGCTTTTGATGTGTTGTAATTTTACGATGTGTTATACATACAACCTTTCTGAACAAAGTATCGAGCAAGGAAAACTTTATGTGTCTAGAGCTATCCAGTATTTAGAGGTTAGTATAATAATTCGACTACAAATAAATGAATCAGGTCACAACTGATCGAACGTTATTTTCAATAGGACCTAAAAAAAGAGGGTGAAGAAGGTAGTACATTACCAGGGGAGGGAACAAGCAATATGTCAGCCTCAGCATCCGCAGACTTTGCTACTCCAACTACAGTCAAGAGGAAGGGTTTAGTCCGTGGGCGAAAACTGAGCTTAACGGAAGAGCCTGAGGAATCCGCCGCTGCAGTTGCTTCGAATGAAACAAGTGACGAAAGCTACGACGATGAAAAAACTCAAGGTCCTTCAACTTCGGGTGGATCCAGTGGTCAAAAGACAAAACAGAACGTTTTGCCCGAAGAAAAAGCGGAGGAGTCAATGGGGAAGAAGCTACGCGGACGAGGTGGACGTAAGGGGAAAATACAAAATACGTTGTTGAGTTGAGGGTGAAAAATTTAATGACTTAATCTTATTTTTCCTTTTTATGATTTCGTTTAGGTCCTACACAAGCGAGGGAACAATCGAAGAGCCGAGGTCGACATTCAGCAAACTAAGCCTATAGATAATACCCGTCATCCTGGCTGAAAACAAGTTGGTTTTCTAATTGAACTCATTATTTATGATCAAATTATTTATTTGTTTCTATAAGAGGACCGGTTATTAAAAATTTAGTCAGATTAAAGATAAAGAGAGACAAACAGTCTCCTTGTTCTCATGCTAATTGCTTAAAGATATTATTTTGAAATGTAACCCACCCAAATTTCAACCAAATATTTATGTTGATCTTTTATATCTGAATGCAACAAAAAACAAAATAAGACGAATAAACGAATTTATTATAGTTTATTCAGCCAGCACTTTGTTCACAATTTATTTTATTTTTTGCCTTTATTAATTATTATACTAGGATTATCTGTCGTCTAATATGATACTGGGCTCCGGCTAGACTGTGATTGGGATTTAGATTTGCATTTATACTGTGCTGCATATAAAAATAAATAATGAAAAATGAAATAAATGAAAATTTTATTTTCTGGTTGTAATTGCTTACAATCATAACTTAAATATCACATTTACTTCCTCATGTTTAGGAATACGGAAAAAATTTTATTTAAAATTGAAAGAGCAAAGCAAATAAAATGTTTCTAAGGCTCGGCAAGATTGATCCTGATCCATTCAAGGAAGGAAGTGATTCTTGTAAAAACGGATGGAACCCCTGGAAGTGCACAACCACGGAGGGAGCCAAAACTTGTAACCCCAATCAATTGCCACTTATTTTTGTCCACAAGATCTTGAACAACGAGTGGTCCACCGCTGTCACCCTAATAAATAAATTAGTTTAATATAGTCATTATTTTCATTTCATTTCATGAATAAAGCACATTTACATTGCAAGGTCCGATTTCACCACCACCAGCACAAATCATATTGGAATCAATCAAATCTCCTCCACCTTCCCCAACAAGCTCCCATAATGATTTGCAATTTTCAGTACTCATGACATCAATTTCCGCTTGACGCAAAACTGGAGAAATCACAGAGGATTCAGTTTTACCCCATCCTGTCGTAACAGCTTTTCTTCCAACGTACGAAGGTACTAGAACAAAATTTGGATTATTTAGTGTTCATGTTTAATTAATATGGGAAAATTCAGTCTCATAGGGTAAAAAGGACGGAATTCTCCCAAGGTGAATTATCATATTGTTTTTTATGTGGAAGGCAAAACAAACCCGGAACTTCTTGATTAGGAAGACAGACAGGGGAGATAGCTGGAGTAAATTCTACTTTGGAAGCTAATTTGATGAGGGCAATATCATTAAAAACAACTTGTTGTTGAATATGTGGAACTATCTTGGCTACTTGGTAGACTTTGTTCGGACTATCTTTATTTGTTCGAAGGTCATGATCACCCAAGTCTGCGACCATGAGGGAAGCCAATGGAAAACGCAAGCTCCTGTCAATCGCAGGTAAAAGTCATTAGGGAAAACAAAACATTAGCGCTGAAGGATTCGATTGAGTTTGAACCAGATAAAAATCAACTTACAAGCTGGCGCAGTGTCCAGCCGTAATGAGCCATTCGTGATTAATCAGAGAACCACCGCAGAGTGGGCGCCCAGCAACCATGAGGAATGCTTGCCAAGGCCACTCATTTACACCAGTCTCATTTCCACGATATATTTTTACATCCTTCGTATCAGCATTTTTAAGAAGGGATTTTTCAAGAAGATTTTCCGCCGCTAATTAAGGAACAACAAAAAACATATTAGAATAAATGCAATTGCTCAATTCAAATAAATACCCGATGGCGTCAAGTAAACATCCTTGAGCCCATCCCTTTTAGAAGTTTTTAATAATTTAGCAACTGAAATTGTTTTGACTGTGCTTTTCCGTGGAGAAACAATTCCATCTGCTCCAGCCTTCTCTCCTTTTCTTCCACAATATTCTGGCTCCAACTCTTTCATATAAATTTTTACATCCATTTGTATACAATCCTTGCCAACTTAAATAATTTCGATTGAATGCATTGAATTTAAATCACCTTTTATAGATTTGATTTTGGAGCAAGGGATTTGAGTGATCTTAATGTTCCATAGAACGGATTGGCTTTGGGTTGTGATCAAAAGATAGACTGGAGAATTCTTTGCTTTAACAGTGACTACAAAATATTATCAAAAAAATTTAGATGAAATGTTTTTCCTTCGTAATAACGCGAAAATGAGTTATACTTTGATAGCCTGACAATAATCCACATTGAGGAGATGCTGGGGTATCCTGACTATTGAGAATTTGTACAGAATCCGTGTAGCAACTGTCCCCAAGCCTTCCTGCAAAATTTGCTTCCAGGAATTCGTATCTAGGAACCAATAATGCATGTAGAATTTTGTAGCTAACGATAAATTCTACATTTCGCATACCTGACTGCACAAGTTTCATTTGCTGGTATCACAACGTGTTTACAAATGGTAGGGACTTTTTCAGCAAGAGGATAGCTTGGGTTCTTTGAGACGGAAACCAAATCCCTGGATATACTTCGACATACTGGAACTTCTGGCACAGAGGGAGGATTTGGGGGAACAGGTGCAGGCGGGGCATCATTCTCTGATGAATTTTTATCTGGTAGCACAGCAATTTGCCTTTTTAGCATTGCCTCTAAAGAACGTCGCACCCTTCTTGACTTACGTTGTGGTTTTTGAAGAACGTCTATTAAACCAGAACGAGGGGGAATGCCTTTAGGTGCGATTGTAGATGCGCCTTCAGTTGGAGTAGCGGGTAGAAGTGTAATTGCTGGTGGGGTTATGGGTGTTATTGTAGTCATTGTTGTAAACGCAGGGGTAGTAAAAAATTCTGGCGTCGTCATAGTTGTAAATTCTGGGGTTGTAGGCAACGATGGAGTTGAAGGCATTGACGGAGTTGTGGGCATGGACGGGGTTGTGGGCATTGATGGTGTCGACGGCATTGATGGGGTAGATGGCATTGATGGTGTCGACGGCATTGATGGGGTAGATGGCATTGATGGGGTAGATGGCATTGATGGGGTTGATGGCATTGATGGGGTAGATGGCATTGATGGGGTTGATGGCATTGTTGGAGTTGAAAACGTGGAGAACGTAGTCATTGTTGTGAAATTAAGCGGGGGCATAGTTGGAACTGGTACATCTTGATTGCCTTTAGAAGATAATTCAATCGCCTTTCAGTATTACATTTTATCTCTAGTTTGGAATCAAGAGTCCATGTCGAAATTACAATAGAAACCATTTTCAAGCCAAATATACGTATTAGCATTTACATTCCTTGATTCATAGCTAGCTAGTAGTACTTACGCATTTGGTAAAATAAATTAAGCCACAATGCCATTAACCAAAACAAAGTAATCGCAATACGTCTCAAAAATAAAAGACCTTATACTTACAACATACACCAGGAGCATTGTTACAATTTCCTATGGAGGCACCGCCCGCAGCGATACACGTTTGAAGATCCGCCAAACAATATCCTTTGAGAGTCCAGCTAAAAAATACAACCGTGCATGGCGTACTTGTGCTATTCGTCGTCTGACGAGATTCTGGACAAGTATCATCCATTCAATATGTAAAATTTTAAAAGTTGACAATTTTTCAAAAATCTCAGAAAAGCCATAAATTTTTTAGACGTACCTCTGGATAAAGCTTCCTGAATTAGATTGTAAGGAAATCCTTCAGGCAAAGCTTCAGCATGTCCAACTCCACTACTAAGAAATAATTCACAAAAACAAATCCTTTGTAGAAAATCCAGAGCATAGATCCAAATCCAATTCTCAAAATATCTTACCATAAGACCCCAATCACTAACACGGACACCAGCACCACGAACACACGAAGAAATGTAATCATTGCTGAGATTTTATTTTATTTCACTTTCACAAAACACTTGTTCACAAAAGCATTATTTAGAGAGAAAGTTTTGAACTGATCCCGATGTCAATGAAGCAAGAACTCTTTTATAGACATTTTCTCAAGGATACCATTAGAAAAAGGATATTAGCTCACATCCATGGATTATTGCTCAGTTAATTAGAAATCAAGGAAATTACATTGATAATCCACAAAAATCCATCATTAGTAAAAATCCAAGAGAGCGAGAGGGATTATCAGGATTTGGCATACAACTCCGCTCTATTCTGGTCATTCTGTTTTGTTAATTAGGTTTTGGTTCATTATGCCATACAATGTCACACATTTTTAAGCCCGTAGGTACTGGTACTTTCAAAAAATTCAGGGAGGAACCTGTTATGCTTCTTAGGTTATGAAGTCCAAAATTTGGAGAATTTATTTATTGAATTTAATTTATTATTTATTCCGGCATATAGTATTTCAGATATTTCGGACTTTTGGACACTTAAAATATTGGGAATTATTTGAAAAAACAGGAAAACTAAAACATATTATTTTTTTCTGCTTTATTTGCAAACGAATTACAAAATTTTCATTATAAAAAAGTTTTTTCAAATGGTTTACGTGTACGACTTCAATCTAACTTTAACTACAATCTAATTTGTCATTAGTTTTAAGAACACACATGACACGTCAAAGTGATATTATTCAAGTTGTCTTCCTCATTCTCAATGAAAGGTCACCTTCAAAGAAGATGTAGCTGCAAACCTAAAACTTTATTGAATTAGGCAGTTCTACCATAAAGAAGCAATAAATAAGACTAACACTAAATAAATTCTAAGCATAAACAATTCAGTTTTTAGATTTTTTAGCATTAAACATGGGCGGCTCTTTCAATGGAATATTCTCAGCAGCCATTCCCCTCTTTGCAAAAATCCTTGCAACCAAATTTAATATTCCAAGAAAAAATTCCTGAGAATTAGGGTTATTCTCACCAAACTCATATTTCCCCGTTATGATGTTAAGACACATTCGTATAATAAATTTTGCTGAAGCAGAAGGGTTTGCAGGGGTAAATTCGTCAAACTTTCTATAGGGCTGAAATATAATCAATTCTTTCTCTTTCTTTTTGAGCTTTTTACGATTAATTGAATCTCCACGCAGTATTTTGACAGTGTAACCAGCGGCAGTTAAAAGTGGAACATATTTCTGAGGATTCCATATATAGTCTATCCGAGTTTCTCCAAAATTTGAATCGAAAATCTTTTCCTTCAGTAACGGATAAGATACAACTGGATGGGATTTCTTGTATATATCCAGAATACTTTGTTTTGGTAAGGGTAGTGTGGTGTAATTAGGAAGTTCTTTGTCAATCTTGGTCCCAGCTTCTTCACAAAGTGCTGCAAATTTTGTACTTATAGTTTCGGAAACGGTTCTGTACTCTGTGTCCATCATAGCTAAAACAACAAAAAAATAAATAAAATAAATTATTCAAGTCAAAATTAATATTCAACGAATTTCCTCACTTTTATAGTTCCCATAAGTTTGTACAATATCATGGATGCGCCGAGCATTTGGTACTCGTTGAGGCACGTAGCATTCTTTTCCAAACATTTCACGACCAATTAAATTTTCCCTAGATCTCAAATATTTGAACCAATCTTCCAGAACAAAGAGTTTGGACCATCCTTTCTGGCTAAAGAATTTTTCATGATAGGTTGCATTTGGACCTTTGAGGCGACGATCAAGAATTTTGTTCACAGTGGATGCAAATTTAGATTGATATTTCTCTGTTACGTCGTCTAGTCCAAACAACATTTTCATCCCAGTGAACATCGTAGCCAGAGTCCAGAGCTCAATCAAACATTTTCTTTTCTCACTCGTGGAACCTGCATCAGCGAGTGTTTCTTCCATAGAAAACTGACCATTCAACTCAAACATGAGACTTTCAAACTCTTCTAAAATAGTCAAGAAAATAAAAATTAAACATGATTCAAAATTCTATAATGTCAAACAACACTTACTTGGAAGTACAAAATCATCAATAAATTTTGGAAGAAATTCTTCGTATTTGGGGTAAAGGAATTGTTTAATCCCAACATAATCAAGGAAAATATCAACGTCCTCAAGAATGGCTGTAGTAAGAATGACCCCACATCTTGCCATCACAAACCGAGTCCCCTCTCCACGATACTTTGTGAACGCATCTGTGTTTTCTTCGTCCTCATTAGCTTCAATAACATTTTTCAACGAGTCCACGTACAGAGTCCCATCATTGAAAAGTCTAAAAAAGTAGAATATATAATTCAAATTCGATATTCTGCTGTTAAATCTTTAATCAGACTAACCGAAACATATCACTCAGCACAACGTGACATCCAATTTGCCTTGCAGCCACGAAGAGTAAAATCAAAATCATTCTGAGATCAAATTTCTCAACAGAAGCCAGTTGAGTGGCTACAAGAGCTTCCCGTCGCATTTTTTCTTGTGGGAAGTATTCCCATAATGCTTCCCTCCCAATTTTAGGTACTACTATACGGCGAATTTTGTTTGCAGCTTTTGTGTATCGAACTTTTGGTACATTCGGGGCACTATCACTATTCGAGGCTCCTGGACCAATCGAACTCGGTTTTGCCGATGAATCCCTCGTTTGAGAAGACCCATGTACATCTTCATAATTTAAGTCCAGTGTTGACATTTGCGAAGCATGACTCAAATATTCAGACTCAAAAGCTTTTTTCTGTATATACAAAAACGAATTTAGAAATTATAAGTTATTCTGTATGATAAACTCAAACTCAATTTTATGGCTATAATACATTAAAATTCGATTTACCCTGGTCATAGTTCTTTTCTTCTTGGCCTGTGAAAGACTCAATAGGGCATCGTCCATAGGAGCCTTTCGCTTTTTCTTTGATTTCTTCTGATGATGGTTAAATTTTGCCTTACGTACCCCATGTAAGGAATATAAGTTCCTGAAAAATATTACATTACATTAAACGAAGTATTAGCCCATGAATTAAATTCATCCGACTTACATTTTAGCCTCCAAGATTGTGGCACAAGGCACCTGGGCTCTAGTAAATACGACTTGTCTTCTAATTAAATAAGCTGTCCAGATTTGGAAGGTTTTGTCCCTCAGGCGTTCAGGAAATCCCATATTGATAAGAACTTTTACCATTCCTGCTATCACCATGTTATGAATTTCCCACGAGCTCATCCATATTTTCCTACCTGCGTAGAGGAATACTTAATCTTACCAGGAATTTCCAAAAAATACATTAAAACTGAAAACGCCTTACCATTTAGATTATAGCGAACATGTGGTGTCCGTTCCTTGGTTAAAGTGCTGACTTGTCTCAGATTGGAAAGTCGATCTGGTTGTATATCTTCATCAATATATTGTTGAGTGTGCTAAAGGAAAAAAAAGGATATTATACCTAAATTAGAGTTAATTCAACATTTTTTAGATAAGACTAACCTGAGATTGAGTATTGCATAATTTACAGTAGTAAAATCCAGCCTCAGACAAAAATTCCTTGCTTCCGCAAACTTCACATTCGGAAGAAAGAGTGACATTTTCTCCGTCATCCCCTCCGCCACCAATTCCGTCCTCGTCTCGGTCCATTTAAGCCACGATAGGGTTAAATTCTGGTGAAATAAATGAAATAACAATATCAACTAAATTACTAGTCAAAACTACTATTGTACTACTAATTAATTAATTAAAAATTGAATCAAAACTTACGTGAAACCACAATACAGTATAAAATTAGAATAAGAAATATCACGGATTTCGCACATTGAATTTTTGAATGGAGCAGACGGCCACCGCCAGAAATTATTTGCTGTAGCATAGAACCCCAACTCAAGAAATTCGTTAGCTTTTTATTTTATTTATTTTTTGAGAATTAATTAGCATTACTAAATTATTTATAGTGATACAAATAAAGTAAAAAGACAGTAACTCTTCGTAATTTAATTCAGTGCTCTCAATGTAAACGTTATTTTTATTTTATAAATTAATTTTATAACATACCAGATGTAGAAAATGACTGTTGTAATTCTTATTTATATAAAATAAATAACGTAGTAACAAACTGATGTGGTTCTGAAATTAGGAAATTCTAAAAATGAGTGGTCGTATAAGAAAAAATCGCGATTAACAAATTGCAGGTATTGATTAAATTGGTTGTAAGTAACAAAATTGCACAACATGTAACCGATGGATTTGGACATTTGGACCGGACTGTGTTAAACTATGTGTGTCTACTACTAATTCTGTGTTTTTGTACACAGACTGGTACAATTTTCCTGAGTGCATTGCGTACCACCAATACTTAATACTGACTACTACTATAATTATTTGTATTCTAGTTTGACTAATTTTACTCCAGTTAAATATAATTAGACCGTAGTTTTGTAAGGTTATTTTAAATCCATTCATGACATGTCCTAGAGTTATTTAATTATGACTTCTTTCCCGTTGGGAATGTCTGACACGTCCATTGAGTCGTCTCGTTTCGTATCTTCATAAGCACTCCTGCCAGAAAAATTCAAGGATAACGTCTGAACATCAAAGTAAAAGTTGCTTAACTAAAATCTTACGTTCCAAATTTGTTTCCATCTTCCAGAGTTTCCGGAAGTCGTTTTCCCAGTGTTTCTGGGATAAGCAAAGCCAAAAGTCCACCAGATACAGAGAGCCCTCCGAAAATCAGTAGTGGCAATGGTTTCCAAACAATTTTCTAAAAAAAAAGGTTGAATTAGATCCGCTAAATGTTTTAGTGTGTAAAAACGGATAAAATCTTACGAGTGCCAAAACATAGTAAGATAAAATTCCTCCAACTCTGGCAAACATTGAGCTTGTACCGACTCCAGCATTTCTGACGACTGTGGGGAAATTTTCTGCTGTTAGAATGTAAATGACTCCGTAAGAGGCAGTAATGCAGCATTTCCCAATCATGGAGAAAGTTATGAGTAACCATGTCATGTCTGGAAAAATAAATAGATGCTCAGCTCACTCAGTAATCAAAATCAAATTTAATTATCATTAATATAATTAATATGACTCACCATCCGGAACCAAAGCACAAGCGGACATGGCTATCCCTGTAAAATAAAATCAAACAAGTACAGTTGAGTAGAGGATTTAATTAAAATTATTATTTATTTAATTACCTCCGGCCAACATGCACCCACAAAGAACAAATTTTCTTCCCAATGTATTTAGACACAAAAGAAGGAAAGTGTAGGCTGGGACTTCGACTGCTCCTGAGATGAAAAAATTCAGGTAGTCATTTCCCCCAAGATTTGATGTATTTAGAGAGAGTCCGTAGTAAACCCCACTGTTGACAAACCTAATGAACGAAATAAAATTAACATTTTAGTAAAATTCTTTCGAATTTATATTGAACTTAAACTCACCAGCTGAAGAATATATTGATAGCCCTGAATCCAAGTCTTCTGTATCTGAAGACCTGAAAAATGTTCGCAGCTGGGGCTTTTGAAGATTCTTCGCAAAGATTATCGTAGACTTCTTCGTCAAGTTGGACACGATTCTCTTTGGCAACTTTACGAAGGATTTCAACGGCTTCTGGCTTCCTTCCACGAGCCAGCAACCAACGGATGGATTCTGGGAGAATCCTGAAAAAAAAATCAGAATAAATTGTACAATATGACATAGGCTGCTCAATCATGGGAAAAACTTAAACTGACCAGTAGTAGCTCATGAACAGAATTCCTGGCAAGGAGAGAGCAATTTGTAGATACTTCCAATCCCGAATAAAATATGCAAAGAGAGCAGTCACGAGATATCCAGTCGTAAAGAAAAGTTGACATACGACCCCTGTCACGACTCTCTTTGACGGACCAACCATTTCCATGGCTAAATAATTAAAAAATCAAAAACTATTATTAAATATTGGCTCATGTTACAATCGACATTGTGATTCGTAATCGTAATCTCACCAATGACAAATCCAACAAGGAAAATCCCAGAAGTACTGGACCCAACGACCATGCGAGCAATGACAAATGTATAGTAATCTGGGGCAAGGCCAGCCAGTATGCCAAAAACAACTTGCAAAACAAGGGACAAGAAAAATATTGGTCTGCGACCAAATCTGTCCGATAAATCACCAAATACAAAAGATCCGACGAGAATTCCAACCATGAATAAGGCCTGTGCATGAGCATGCATGTTTTCACGATCACATACGAGTTTGTACTGAAAACATTTAAAAAAAGAATCAGTGTCTTATTTTAATATTATTTTCGGGGTTTAATTAATTCCATTAACTTACATCAATAGTTGCACTTGATTCGTATTTGGATGTATCAAAAACATATTCATTGTTACACCCAGTTGTATCTTTGGCTGGTTTCCCTGATTCAATATAGGACGAATCTGATATGTTGTAATCAAGGCGATTGCACTGAGCAAACCCATTCATATTCTTGGCTTCCTCCGGAAAATACATTTTGAGATAAGTTGAATTTGGCAAGTTGTAAGTTGCATTGTCATGTTCAAATGGGAGTTTACATCTGATTCCAATTAGAAAAAATTATTAGTAAAATGGATCTGCAGTAATTTTTAGGAATTTTTTACCTGTAGTCCATTTTGGCACCCAGGAAGACCCAGGCAAGTTTGTGCATGGCACAAAGAATAGCTGGTAAACATAATAGGAAGTAAACACGTTTCTGGTAATGGCCAAATTCCCCCAATTGCAACAAAACTGCGTCCAACTTCATTTTTTTCGGCTCTTCTAGTTTTCTAGCTTCCGATTCAATTTTCTTTGCGTCAACTTCACGATGAATCCCCTTGTCCTCTCCGCGTTTTTCTGCAATGGGTCCCATAATGTACAAATATCACTTTGCAACAACTTGCTATTTCGGCCTATATGCTCAATTTTGGAGTCAGTGAACTTTGTAGTACACAAAAATAACTGAGGAATGAGGAAATTAATTTTATTTTCAACAACATCGGCGTCCCATTTCAATCAATTCGGGTAGTGACAAAACAAAAACAAACTGCAACTGGGCGACTCGGTCAGGGGCTGAACTGAATACTGTATTGTAATCACATCGACTGAGGGATAAGATGCGATAATTGCTTAATTAGGTTGCTTTGCTGCTGCTACGCAGTGATTGACATTTTGAGTTGAGCCAAATGCATTCATGGTCATCTCTCACAGTATTATCATTTAAATGGCATTGTTTAAATGTTATTGCTTCCCTTGGTCTAAATTTGATCTGTTTAACTGAACAAATAACTGCTGCAAATTTCACGAGCTTCGGATCAAAATAGAATTTTAAAATTAATCACGTCCATGATTCTCTCATATGAATTTGAATTGTGGAAATGGTTATAGAGTTAGTAGATGATATGATTAAAATGCCAATATCAACATGATTGGCATTGAGATGACAAAACTTTAGAGCAAAATTTCCATTTTATTTACAACAAGAGTGCAAAGGGCATCAAAGAGAAATGATTCCATTTTTATGTTCTTTTGCGCTCATCCTAATATCTTATACCCTATGCACTTTCCAACTGATAATGAGTAAACCAAATAAATAAAAACTGCCAAGTGCGCTGCGGCATTACAGGAAAATTCTGCAAACACTTCATAATGAGACAAACGTATTAATTATTACTATTACTTAGGTTCTAAATTGTAATTTCTCACCAAATCTTACAGTTGAAACCGGCAGTATAATATTTGTGCTTACACCTATCAGGTCTAATTTGACAAGAGACTCAGCTCGGGCCCGAAACACAAAACACATGCCGATGTATACACAAGCCAAAATTACAGCTTGGACAGTTCACTACCAACTTCTGTTTTACCCGTAATGTTTGATTCATTTTACACAATTTGTGTTAATTTATTATCATTGTTTAAACCGCCCTATGATTATTTTCAAAATGAATGGTGAACTACTGTAATAAAATGGAGCGGCAGTAGTAGTAAAGTTGACATAAGAGACATTAGCATTATAGGATAAACATAGACATGCCCTGTCAACTCAACTATTAGTATCAAATGTACAATGATCTCAAATGAATGCCTGACAGGCCTGACTGTAAGAAAATAAAATATTACATAATAGCAAAAGGAGCCTCTAGTCCAGTCTACTCAGGAAATGAACTAATCAATAAAATATTCCCCCCTTCCAGTCCAGTCATCCAGCCTTGCCTATCTATCCGTCGATTTATTTTGTGAGCATATAGTCTCCCTAGATATTGACAAAAACTGCAACTATTGGATATGCACATTCATATTATGCGTTAATATTTTAACACATAGTAATTAGAAGGGAAACAATAAGAATCATTTTCCAGGCACCCGGCTTGCCCTGGCGTGACGATGACGTGTTACCCGGGTTTTCTTTTCATCACACACATTGTCTATACTGCCATACCCGGGTTTTTTCCTTTATAAGAAACTCTGACTTCGCGCATGATTTCTCCTAAATGCCAAATCATTTCCTAATTTGTTAAATAATTTAACAGATTCAAACGATTTCGACTAAATCCTTAATAATTGTTTGTATTTACTCACCAAAAGGCAGAGGAAGATTCAAGAGTTTTTCTTTTTGTTGTCAATCCATGTGCAAAAAAAGAATAAATCTGGAGATGATAAAATCCAACGTGTCTAGAAGAACTTCTTAGTGTAGTGTACTTGTACTCGTTGTTCTGCTCACGCCACAAAACCCCGGTTCCAGTCCAAGTCCAAGTCAACTCCGCTGTATACTACTACTTTGACTTGCTATCTTTTTCGATGAGACTGACTGCCGCAGAAGCAAAGCCGCAGAAATTGTCGGGGAATGATAACCGGGTTTTGTTTAAAGGTGGTCCGAGAAATCTTAATGCTAACCCGGCGGAGTTAGCATTAAGCCTTTAGAATTTAGAAGGAGTTACACTAAAGTTGGGGGATGGTGGATGTCAATGACTCCCTTGACTTGTCTTGAATCGATGCGTGTTCCTTTCCTCTTACAGCCTTGATTACTCTAAATTAAACATATCTTAACTTTATATGCACGTATCCTGTAGTGACATACTCTAGGATGCAATTAAGCCTAATTTCCGAGATAATTAACTGAGATACGATGTCGTGGGTTAAAGATTACTGAATTACATGCGAGATATCCAATTAAGTTGCTCAAGTACTGATACCATTCGGTAGTAAATTCTAGAAGCGTAACAGATTCCAAAGAGCAGACTAACAATATTCTTCCTGAAAGCTCTATCTCTTGAATTGTTTTGTTATCCTCCTTGACTTGACCAGATTCTTCCAATTCATTTTTTAGATTTTGAACAATTGAAAGAAGAGAATCAATTGAATAAAACTACTTCAGAGCACCTGCTTCGTTAATCATCCATTTCAATCTCGGCCTGAACAAAGGATCCGTGACATCATGTGGATATATGCCAAGAGTGACATTCCAAACAGATTTTAACCTTTCAAATTCTGCATCAATCGTTTCATCAATATCTGCAATTGCAGTTTTGGAGCAATTACTCACGAGGAGAGGGACAAGGCTAAGGTGGGATGAAACCAATATGATGTAATGGGTGGAAATCTTAGCAATGGTTTGACCTTCTCAACGATCCGATTCGTATGTACTATTTTCCCCCTGTCATTTCCACAAAATTACGTAGGCATGACAATCCGTAATATACAATGACATATTTTGTTCAATAATTTTTTTTTCCCGGAAGAAAATTTTTTTTCTTTAGGAAGAAATTTTTTTTTCCCGGAAGAAAATTTTTTTTCTCCCGGAAGAATTTTTTTTTCTCCCGGAAGAAAAATTTTTCCCGGAAGAAATTTTTTTTTCTCCCGGAAGAAAATTTTTTTTCTCCCGG